>SKCR01053006.1:0-47984 GCA_019454045.1 Zanthoxylum bungeanum | reverse complement strand
GATTCTGTTTTTGTTTTGTTTATTTCTGGATCTGTTTTTGGTGTGTTCTGCATATCAGTTCATTCCAGTTGCATATCAGTTCATCTTCATCACTTTTTCCAGTTCTGGGCTTCTGTTCTGTTCTTCCTATCAGTTCGTCATAGTCAATCTGTTCTTTAGCATATGTTTAAGAAATAAGCATGTTCTTGGCGGCTGTGTGTTTTGTTTCTAAAAAAACCCTAGTGAAGTGTGAAATCAGACCCTGAAAAACTAAGTGAAGTCTGAAATCAGACCCTGAAATCATAGCTTCTGAAATCAGACCTAAAACGTAACCTTTGAAATCTGCCTCTGAAATCAGACTCTGAGTTCAGACCTTGAAACTTAACAATTGAATCAGACTCTGAGATCAGACCCTGAAACTTAGCCTCTGAAATCAGACCCAGACCAATAGCCTCTGAAATCAGACCCTAACCAGTAACCTCTGAAAATTAGCCTCTGAATTCAGACCCTGAAATCAGACCTTATTCGACTCTGAAATCAGACCCTAACCAGTAACCTCTGAAAATTAGCCTCTGAATTCAGACCCTGAAATCAGACCCTTATTCGACTCTGAAATCAGACACTGACCAACAGCCTCTGAATTCAGACCATCGTCAGACTCTGAAATCAGGCTTTGAAAACCAACGAATTTGTAAACTCAAAAAGCTTAAAGCTTTGGCTATGGCCGAATTATTGTAAGGGAGGGATTCCCCTTTTCAAGTTTGAATCGACTTATCTAAGTTTTGGCAAACTTAGTGGCGTCTCCATTGCTAGCAAAACACTACAAGGATTCATCTTAAAGGTTCTCAAGGGCAAGTTCTTTGTGGGTCTTCTTTGTGGCCTTGGAAGGGTTTTGTTTCTACAAAATCATATTCGCGATTCTTGGGGTTTTGTCCGTTGCTTGGGGTTTGCTTGGATTTCGAATCCAAGTGGGTTCTTGTCATATATGGTTATAAAGTAAGCTTGAAATGGTTTCAATGACTTACTTTTGATTATTTGATAATTATGTTGCCATTCTAGAGTTTCTAAGCCACTCATTGATGACCTAGAATTATTCTTGAGTTGTTTCATGATGGTGAGACTTGTTCGGTGTAGTTTAGATTGAATTAAAGTGATGGATTTAATTGATTTGGTAAGATTTGGCAATTTGAAGAAATTGGAAAATTAGGGTTCTTAACCCTTTATAAATTTGGGGATTTTCATATATGTGATGTATTATGGTGTGTATATGATGCATATTAATTTTTGAGTTGATTGGATTTGATCTTGACATATTTTGAACAAAAAATGAACAAAATGTAAAAACTGAAAAATTTCTATGTGTGTTCGGTAATTAGGCAAAAATTGGGGATTTTGTTGCAATCTGATTTTGATGTGTTGGACATGTTGGAAATTATTTTAGAAATTATTTAGAATCATCCAAAATTGTATTTGACAATTTTAGGACTAAAATTATCAATTTGTAAAGTTGTGGGATAATTCGGTAATTACCAAGAAATTTGATTTCTTGTGTAATTTTTCAGAATTTAATAATTGGGTAATTAAATAAATAAGGTTATTTAATTGATCCAATAAAAATTTTGAAATCGGAAAAATTTTGATTTTCCCGATTCCGCTGCGTTACCGGATTATCCATATAAAACCCCAACAGTACCATCTATTAAGAATCTTCGGTTAGTCGTTCAGTGTTTATCCAATATAAACACCTATACGTCTATACGAGTCTCCCAAGACTCATGGTTCATTGGGATGAACCATCAGACTAAGTCTCGATATATGATATGTACTGGTCTCAGCGGATTTAACTAACCGACCCGTGTTAAGGTTCCGTCAAAGTCTGTTGGACAGACTCCATATGAAATATGGACAGGAAAGAAACCGAGTTTCTCATTCCTGAAGATTTAGGATGTTGGGCATACGTTAAACGTTTGGATGGTACCAAACTAGAACCCAAATCGGATAATTGCCTATTTGTAGATTATCCTAGGGAAACCAAAGGATATTACTTCTACATCCCACAAGAGAACAAAATATTTGTTGCTCTTCATGTAGTTTTCCTCGAAAAGGAATTCATAGATGCAGTAATAAGTGGGAGGAAAGTAGATCTCGATGAAAATCGGAGTGATACTATTCCTGGCACCGACTCCCTCACGAAACACCAACAGTTCATTAGGGATGAGACTGCTCCACAATCTTCTAATACACAAGAACCGCGTAGGTCGGAGAGAGTCAGAAAACAACCTGAGTGGTATGGGTTTATGATTTCACCTCATGTAGATATTAATCTTATTGAGGAAGATGAACCGGCTACGTATGAGGAAGCGATACAAGGTATCGACTCTGCTTTATGGCAGGAAGCCATGAAGTCCGAAATGGATTCCATGTATATCAACCAAGTTTGGACACTAGTTGATGTACCAGAAGGAATTGTGCCTATTGGTAGTAAATGGGTCTTCAAATGAAGACAGACATGGATGGCAACATACAAATGTACAAAGCTAGGCTTGTAGCGAAAGGGTATCGTCAACGACATGGTGTCGATTATGACGAAACTTTTTCACATGTTGCCATGATTAAATCCATTCGGATAATGCTTGCTAATGCTACATATTTCGATTATGAGATATGGCAGATGGACGTCAAAACTGCTTTCCTTAACGGAAACCTTTTGGAGGATGTTTATATGCAACAGCATGACGATTTTATCGTGCCAAAACATGCAAACAAGGTTTGCAAGTTAAATCGATCCATTTATGGATTGAAGCAAGCATCGCATTCTTGGAACCAACGTTTTGATGAGATAATAAAAGAATATGGTTTCAGTCAAAACGAAGATGATTCTTGTGTATATAAGAAGGTTAGTGGGAGCGCACTGACATTGATTGTCCTATACGTTGATGATGTATTGCTTCTTAGAATGACATTCACATACTAAAATCGGTGAAAGCTTGGCTTTCATTAAAATTCTCCATGAAAGACTTGGGAGAGGCAACCTTTATTCTAAGAATAAGGATCTACTGGGATAGATCTAAAAGTTGTTGGCACTCTTCGAGAACTCGTACATTGACAAACATGTACACGACCTGGTGTCTCATATGCTTTGAGCATGTGCAATCACTATCAGGCCGATCCAGGTGATGGTCACTGGATTGATGTTAAGAACATCCTTAAGTATCTTAGAGGAACTAAGGATGCTTTCTTAGTCTATGGGGAAAGAGAACTTGAGGTGACTGGGTTCACCGATGTAAGTTTCCAAACCGATAAAAATGACTGTAAGTCGCAATCAGGGTACATATTTTGTTTGAAAAACGGAGCAGTGAGCTGGAAATCTTCCAAGCAAGATACTGTTACCGATTCAACAACAAAAGCAGAAAATATTGATGCGGCTGAGGCAGCAAAAGAAGCATTTTGGATATATAAATTCCTAATTGGATTAGGAGTAGTTCTGTTAGCAGCTGAGCTAGGCTACATCACAGGCTAAGGAACCACAGTCTCATCAATGATCCAAGTATGTACTTCGACGGTTTCATCTGATTCGTGAGATCACACATCGTGGCAATGTGCAGATCGAAAAGATAATTTCAGATGATAACCTTACAGATCCGCTGACGAAAGCTATATCTCAGCAAAAGTATGAGCGACCTGTACATAGTTTAGGTGTTGGACACTTGAGTGATTGACTATAGGCAAAGTGGGAGATTATTGGAGAATTATGACCCATGGCATAACGATTTGTAAAGGACATGGTATTTTTGTACAAATTAACTATGTGACAAAGGAAATTGCTATTTTATCATTTTATAATTGGATTACTTGGATATATTAATGATAAAAGTCCATATGGTTAAACCGGATTAATAAGATATGAGACAGTATTAATCCATGAACGATTTGATCATTAAATATCCATAGTCGTAGTATTATCGAGACTGGACATCGATAATGCGGAATAGACTAGTATTACACTTGTGTGCGTTATGGAAGCTTAACGACATAGTTCTCATATATTTAAGTATTCGATACTTATGCAAGTGTGATAAAAGGTTCTATTAGCCGTTGGACCGGGAACAACTTCGCTCTGGATAGACCCCTCGGAGTCTCATTGGTAGTATGACTATGTGTCTATGGGAATCCGAATCAGGGTAGGTGTATGTGGTCTTTAACCTGAGACTTGCACCGTTAATACTTGCGACAATCATTATACTTTGGTTTTGGTAGTCCGGAGCTTTAACAGGTTCTGTGTACGCCTCTGCTGGGTTTATTGAGAATCGTAGTGTATTGGGTGTGATGTCAAGATGGGAGTATCACTTCAGTCAAATGGAGATGATGATCACGCAGGATACAGAACTAGTACTCTTAAATACTACAGCTATCAGGATAATATGACTAGGTCATGATTATCTGATTACAAAGACTAGTTGGTGATGATCAGATATATGCTTCGTACGGGCCAGACACAATTCCAGCCCTAGGCCTAGCATGTGACATCCGATACTGGATCGTATTACGCAATACTTAGTATACTACGCCTGATACAAATTATATATTCTTCGTTGAATATTTCTGGAGAATTGGGTAGGCACGGTGCTTTGCTAGAAGCCAACCATGTCTTCTGAATCAATGAGAATGTGGTACGGGGTACGCACGTGTCGGATAGTCCGACAACCGTATTTACTGCCAACATATACAGGGATCTCTTGAGTCGCTTCCCAAAGATTCACCAATGACATTTGACTCAAACAGAATTAATCTGAGATTAATTATGAGAGAGAAAATTAATCTGGGATTAATTGCGGCAAGAATTAATCTGGGATTAATTCGTCTAGAAGAGAGAATGCGATTATTTTGGAATTAATCGGTAAAATAAATTTAATAGTTAAATTAAATTTTTCTATTTAATTTATTTATTTGGGCTAAAATAATATATCAGATATATTAATTGAAATTGGATTTCAATACGGAATTAAAATTGGATTTTAATTCAAGAGAACGAATTAATTTGAAATTAATTCGTAAGCGACTTTCGTAATAATTTTGTGAGGCATTATTATTTAATTAAATTGGATTTAATTATTTAGCGACGGAAAATTCATTTAGTCGGATTAAACGAACCCGGGCCCAAAGTCAAGTTGTGTGTTGGAAGCCAACTTAAATTTGGAATTTAAAATTGGGTGGGACCCATGACTTACATCAACTTGTCATAAGTGTGATGGAGGTGGTTGGCTTTATTAAATGTAATTCATTTAACACTCACCTAACAAAACTTTTGAAACATGTTTTTGGAAAACAAAAATTCACTATTCCTCTCTCCTCTCCCTCTCAAAACCGTGAGCTTCAAGCTTCATAGGGAAAAAAATTTTGCTTCATAAATTAATCAAAGCTAGCACTTTGGGAGTTGATTTAAGGTGATAGAGAAACTCACCCAAGAGTTTAGAATTCAACAAAGAGGCTTGGAGCTTCTACATCCATTGAAAGTTTTGAATTTTCTCAACCGATCATTGTAAATATTCCGCAACTTATCTTGATTTATTCACACACAAATCTTGTTTAGAGACCTTGGGCATGTGTAGGACACTAACATGACCGTCCTCAGAGGTTTTAGATCCAAAATTGCCTTGATTTTCTGTAGGTTTGCCTCGATGCCTCGTACACTGACCATGTATCCCAAAAACTTTCCTGAAGCTACCCCGAAGGCAGATTTATCCTGATTTAGCCTCATATTGTGCTTTCTTAAGAGCTCAAACATCCCTTTGAGGTCATCAGATGGTCCTCAGGTTTAGCAATCATCAACGTAGACCTGCATTTTCCTGCTAATGAGTGGCTTGAAGACCTTGTTCACAACCTTAGATAAGTGTTGATGTTGGTGCTCGGAGCGCCAATCCGGATCATATTTATGTCTGATTCATGAATATGAATAATTATGTTTTCCATAATATTACTTATTAATGGTTGCACCTCTTGTTTTTATATACGTATTCGATATAATTACGATTAGATTGAAACTAAATCTGATTTCGTGATATGTATATATTAGACAAATACCCGATAATATATAATGTAGTGCACAGTTACAAAGTAGTTTGTAATTGACATTGGGAAGTGACAGTACTAGAAGTATATTATCAAATAAAGTTCCTGGTCAAGATTTACTAACACGGGTCGGTTAGTTAAATCCGCTGAGACCAGTACATATCATATATCGAGACTTAGTCTGATGGTTCATCCCAATGAACCAAGAGTCTTGGGAGACTCGTATAGACGTATAGGTGTTTATATTGGATAAACACTGAACGACTAACCGAAGATTCTTAATAGATGGTACTGTTGGGGTTTTATATGGATAATCCGGTAACGCAGCGGAATCGGGAAAATCAAAATTTTTCCGATTTCAAAATTTTTATTGGATCAATTAAATAACCTTATTTATTTAATTACCCAATTATTAAATTCTGAAAAATTACACAATAAATCAAATTCTTGGTAATTACCGAATTATCCCACAACTTTACAAATTGATAATTTTAGTCCTAAAATTGTCAAATACAATTTTGGATGATTCTAAATAATTTCTAAAATAATTTCCAACATGTCCAACACATCAAAATCAGATTGCAACAAAATCCCCAATTTTTGCCTAATTACCGAACACACATAGAAATTTTTCAGTTTTTACAATTTTGTTCATTTTTTGTTCAAAATATGTCAAGATCAAATCCAATCAACTCAAAAATTAATATGAATCATATACACACCATAATACATCACATATATGAAAAGCCCCAAATTTATAAAGGGTTAAGAACCCTAATTTTCCAATTTCTTCAAATTGGCAAATCTTACCAAATCAATTAAATCCATCACTTTAATTCAATCTAAACTACACCGAACAAGTCTCACCATCATGAAACAACTCAAGAATAATTCTAGGTCATCAATGAGTGGCTTAGAAACTCTAGAATGACAACATAATTATCAAATAATCAAAAGTAAGTCATTGAAACCATTTCAAGCTTACTTTATAACCATATATGCATACATCTTTCAAACAAGTTCACAACCAATTAAAACACAAACTATAAGTGTAGAGACAACATCTTAGCAACACGTGTTGAAGCTAAGCATGTTAGAAACATTTTCTATGTTGGAAGATTTAAAGAAAAACTTACAAAGTCAAGAAATTTCCAAGCTTTTCTCTTTGTTCTTCAAACTTTTCTCTCAACTCTTTTGTGTTTGTTTTGGTAACTTATGAACTCTTAACCTAATGAAAATGAAACAAAATAATATATACTCCCCAAATATGCCCTTGGCCGAATTTGGTGTATACAATAATATCTAGATATTATTTTTTTGTTTCAATTAATTTGCTTTATCAACTTGCATTTTGAATCATTACACCTTTAATGAATTTCAACAAGTCAACAAAAGCAACTCAAGGCATTTCCAAAAAATATCAAAACTTAAGATATTTATATTTTTAATTAATTTAATTATTTAACAATTAAATAATTAAATAATTATTTAAACACAAATATTTTAAATAAATGTATTATATTTACTTTAAATATCCAAATACATACATATATTTATGATATATGTCAAATATCACAATTTGACATTTAATTAATGTGTATTTAATAAAATCTATCATTAAATACAAATACACAGTAATTAGGAAATGATTATTAGGTCCCTTCGCGTGTATTTTTCGTTTAACCTTTAAACGACTTATAAATAATCAGTATTATTCATAAAAGTTACTATAGTACTCTACGAGTATATTTCACTAGTGAGACTCTCTAGATTCAGGCATATCCGTAACGAAATCCAATTTCGTGTCCATAATTTACCCACCCGTAAATTATGACAACCATAGATAAACTCGCTGAATCATACAGGTCGAGGTCATGGCATATGTTTAATTCCTTTGTCACAGATATCCAGATATATCCCAGAGATATAGATGTAAACGTCAAATCTCTATAGGGATAATCCCGTCAACGTATCTATTAGCAATTGTAAGAGCGAAACGGGGTTTACCGCTATGCCTATGATACTCAGCGACCATGACACTGTTGGGCTCGCAGCCCATAGAGAGTACGGAGTAGCCCGCGGGGGACTAAACCGGAGAATAAAGGAGTCGCCACCCAGTGTGAACTGGGAAAAGATTTAAGGCCGCACTCACCCTTCGCAAGGGAAGACCTCAAACCGTTGGGTTCGCACTAATCTCGCTTTTGATTGATTTTCTGTTTGCTACTTCTGTTGTTTCAGTCCACGGGTTTCGTGGTTTTGGGCTGCTATTTTTCTGGTTGTTTTTTTACGGTTTTGGGCTGCTGTTTTTCTGGTTGTTTTTGCGGTTTTGGGCTGCTATTTTTCTGGTTATTTTGTGGTTTTTGGCACTATTTTTTTGGTTGTTTTGTGGTTTTTTGGCACTATTTTCTGGTTATTTTGCGGTTTTTTGGTACTATTTTGGTTGCTGTTTTGGTGATTTTTGGGGTGCTGTTTTCTTCTATTTTTTGGTGGTTTCCTCACTGTTTTTCTTGGTTTTTCTGGTTGGTTTCGATTTTCTGTTTTGGTTGTTGATTCTCAGTTTTTTCTGGTTGGTTTCGGTTTTATGTTTTGGTTGTTGATTCTCGGTCAAGGGAGCCTCCTTGGTGCTGCGCTTATTCTCTCAAATTTATAATATAATTCTTGCACAACCTCTCTTTTCTAACTCGCCACTTTGCTTTCTTTATATAACATTAAAAAAAATTGAAACCTAATGCAAGTAAGACCCACGTGTTTTCTTTGATTTGGTATACTTGCATGATTTCTTCTCTCTCTTCTTTTCTTCAATTCAATTCATGCCTCTGGAGCCTCCTAGGGTTTTCCTTTTCAAGTTGCCAAGTTGTCGTTCACCTCTCTCTCTCTCTCTTCCCTTTTGTGTCAAGATTTCCTTTCCATATTAAGGTGCTTAAGGGATTTCAAATCTTTATTAAGTTTGGCAAGAAGAGGATTTCATCATCGGGCTTATGCAAAAATGCAGTGTCTACAGAAATCTCTAAAAGAACACTTAGAACTGACTTCTAACGTGTACCACGGGCCCATGGTTTTTATATGATTAATAATCATATTTGGACTACCTATACTCTATACACAGAACTGACGGATCATATCTTGACACACACAGGACACCCTGAGGATCTAGGCGGAGGTCTGATCTGAATAGACCGGTGACATGACTGTCATCTAAGTGTGGAAGATGTATCATGTGCCCACAGTGGTATCTCAAGTCGAAGAAACACAAATGCTACTCAACCCGAGAAGATTCTTATTGACGTTGGTGTATCATCCATTAAGAATCTTCGGTGAGTCATTCAGTGTTTATCCACTATAAACACCTACACATCTATATGAGTCTCTAAGACTCATGGTTCATTGAGAAACCAATTGAATCATATATTCCAGTATACGACATGTATCAGTCTCAACGGGTTTACTTTACTGACCAAGTAGTGTAAACCTTGACCAGGAACTGTCTAAGAATGACAACGTCATGATACAACTCAATGTCAGTTGCGACGCTTTTGCAACCATATCATCACTGATCATCCTAAGGTCTATTACGTCTTTACCATATAAGAATATATATTATATTATAGAAACTGCTCATTTTATTCATAATAAAACGTTTACAATAGTATTTACAAGGAAATACAATGTGGAATTGACGCTCTGAGCACCAACCCCAACAAAATCTTCCATTTGCTCTAGTGCCAATATAGATTTATCTAATACCCATCGACTCTGCATGTTTATCAAATAACTTTGGAGGTATGGGCTTCGTAAGCGGGTCTACTACATTATTTTCACTCGGTACCTTGCACACGACAATATCCCCTCATGACACAATCTCTCGAATGATGTGGTATTTGCGTTCCACATGCTTCGACTTCTGATACGCCCTCGGTTCTTTTGCTTACGCAATGGCTTCAGTATTATCACAGTATAACGGAATCACATTCTCGATTCTTGGGACAAGTCCCAATTCTATGATAAAGTTCCTAATCCATTCAACTTCCTTTGCAGCTTCAGAAGCTGCAATGTATTCCGCCTATGTGGTGGAATCTGCTGTTGACCCCTGTTTGGAACTCTTCTAGCAAACTGCACCTCCGTTAAGGGTAAAAACGAATCCAGATGTAAACTTTCGATCATCGGGATCCGATTGGAAGTCGGAATCCGTATACCCGTTAACTTGTAGTTCATTTCCTCCATAAATAATCAACTTATCCTTCGTACCTTTAAGATACTTCAAGATATGTTTAATGGCCATCCAATGGTCATTTCCTAGATTGGACTGATATCTACTGGTTACGCTAACAGCGAAACTGATATCAGGCCTAGTACATAACATGATTATGCTACCCAAACACGAAGCATAAGGTTGGTTACACATTCTAACCCTCTCATCTTCTGTTTGTGGACTCATCTTCTTTGAAAGATGAATCTCATGCCTGAATGATATATTTGTTGTCTTACAGTTACCAAAATTGTACCGTTCCAAGATCTTATCTATGTACGTTGATTGGGATAACCCAATCAGCTTCCTCTCTCTATCTCTATAGAGTTTTATGCCTAAAACATAGAAAGCTTCTCCCAAGTCCTTCATGGAGAAATTCTTAAAGAGGTAAGCTTTGACGCCTTGCATCATCCCTATATCATTCCCAATGATTAGGATGTCGTCAACATAGAGGACTAAAAATACCACCAAGCTCCCACTGGCCTACTGATACACACAGGATTCTTCCGAATTCTTGAGAAAACCAGATAATCTAATAATCTCATCGAATCGAAGATTCCAACTTCGTGAAGCTTGTTTAAGTCCATAAATAGACTTCTTAAGCTTACATACCATACCCGAGTTTTCGCTGGACGCAAAACCTTCCGGCTGCTCCATATAGATTTCTTCATCAAGAAATCCATTTAGAAAAACCGTTTTGACATCCATTTGCCAAATCTCGTAATCATGATACGCTGCTATAGAAAGCAAAATCCTAATAGACTTAAGCATTGCTACTGGCGAAAAGGTTTCATCGTAGTCGACACCAGGTCGCTGCGTGTAACCTTTTGCTACCAGTCGAGCCTTATAGGTTTCAACCTTTCCATCAGGCTCACGCTTCCTCTTGTAAACCCATTTACAATCGATATGATCAATTAATTTGGGAATCGGAACCAAGTCCCAAACTTGATTCTCATGCATTGAGTCTAACTCAGATTTCATGGCACTTTGCCACTTCACGGAGTCGATGTCCAACATCGATTCTCTATAGGTAAAAGGATCAGTCTCTTCAACTAAGAGAACATCGAGACTTTTTTCTTGTATCAAATACAAGTGTTCAGGAGGTCTAGATACCCTATGTGACCTACGGAGTGTGTGTGCTGAAGGTTCTTCATATACTTGAACTTCAGGTTCCTCCGTTGGTTCGTTGTTTTCAGGTTGGACTTCATCAAGTTCAACTTTTCTATGATTACCACCTTCTGATAAAAATTCTACTTCTAGAAATATTGTGAAGCGAGCTACGAACACATTTCGATGCTCGGTATCATAGAACAGATATCCCTTCGTATTCGAAGGATATCCAACAAACCTAAACTTTTTCTATCAAGGCGAAAGCTTATCTTGCTGAGTCATCATGACATAGGCAAAACAACCCCAAACCTTAATATAATTAAGATTTGGTCTCCTACCGGTCCATATCTCATATGGAGTCGTATGAATAGCTTTTGAAGGAATCTTATTCAAAATATGTGTAGCAGTTAAAAGAGAGTAGCCCCATAAGAGATAGGGCAAATCTATAAAACTCAACATAGATAAGACCATATCCAATAAAGTCTGATTTCTCATCTCAGACACTCCATTGTGCGGTGGAGTACCTGGAGGAGAATATTGAGCGAGAATCTCATTCTCCTTCATATAATCCATGAACTCATTGCTCATATTTTCTCCGCCTCGATCAGATCGAAGGCATTTAATATATTGACCAGTCTGTTTTTCTACTTCATTTTGGAACACTTTGAACTTTTCAAAGGTTTCCAATTTATGTCACATCAGATAGACATAACCGTACCGTAATAGATCATCGGTAAAGGTAACGAAGTACGAATAACCACTGTGAGCAGTCTGACTTAGTGGACCACATACATCAGAATGTACGAGTTCTAGTAAGTTAGTGGTGTGGTGTCCAACACCAGAAAATGAGGCTTTGGTCATCTTATCATGAATACACGATTCACAAGTTGGATAGGGTTCAATGGTATTCCTAACCAATTGGGTAAGGCGTTTAACGCCTATATGACCTAGCCGCATATGCCAAAGTTCAGTATTATTAACCACAGGTAAACTACGTTTATTAATCTCAGTATTCAAAATATATTTAGAAGTATGCAATGTGTAATGACCATGCTCATTTGGACAACAAAGTATATGAATATTACGTTTATCATATAAATACAAAGAACGATTCTTAATATTAATACGATAACCTTATGTATTCAATACAAAAAGAGATATAATATTTGCTACACATCCTGGTACAACGTAGCAATCATACAATAAAAGGTTCTCATTCGACAAAGGGATCTCGCATACTCTCACTACAACTGCATCCAGAGAGTCTCCACTCCCAAAGCGCAACTGCATCTCTTCAGGCTTTAGTTTCTTACTTTCCTTCAGCACCTGTAACGAATTACAAATGTGAACAGGACAAGCAGAATCCAAAAATCAGCTTCACAAGCCAGTGAGATATCAATAACTGGAAAAATAAATGTATCTGATGTAGATGCTCTCTCCTTCCTTATTCGGGCAATGTAAATAGAATAGTTCCTTTTCCAGTGCCCGACTTTGCTGCAGTGATGGCATTTGTCTTTGGACGCCCTCTTGGGCTTTACTATATATCCTTGCGGTTGAGAACCGAAACCTTTCTTCTTCTTCGCTTTCGTCTTTTTTCCCTTTGATCGGGTCTGGGAAGAAGCATAGAGTGAAGTAGGTTTCAGAGGGTGAGTCGGTACTCCCTTCTTTAGGTCCTCTTCCGCCGTGATCAGCATCATATGCAGTTCATGGTGGGAACATATAATCTCATTCATATTGAAATACATCACGAATTGACGATAAGAAGCTAGGAGCGAACCAAGAATGACACTCCTACCGAGAATGTCATTCAGAGGGAGATTATGTTGCCTCAATTGATTGATCAAATTGATCATGTGAAAAACATGCGAGCTCACTGCTTGCCCATCGTCCAGTCGCGAATGGAATAGTTCCATCACAACTTTATGAACAACAATTTGTTCTTGGTTCATATACGATTCTCTTAATCGTATCATCATACTATAAGCATCTGTCATGCAATAGTATTGTTTCTTGAGTCCTGGTGCCATTGAACTTAAGATGTATGATTTAACTTTTAAATCATCATCTTTCCAAGCTTGGAAAACTTGGAGTTCCTCTGGTGTTGCGTCCTCAGAGACAGTAAGGGGCAGCGGACCCTCGAATACATATCCAAACTTCTCGGAATCAAGGATAATCCTTAAATTCAAATCCCAATCGGCGAAGTTCTCAGCGCCTTTAAGTTTGTTCGTATCCAACATACGCGCAAACGGATTAGTATTGTGCCGCCATCACAAATCTATCATATAGATTACGAAAAACGGTTAGCAGAAAATAAGCAGTTTCATATAATATCAAAAGCATTAACTAGATTATGGATTTTTAATCTAAAAATGCCCCTCCCACTAAATCATGCAATACTGTAATCCCCAAATAGAATACAAAGATTTAATAATTAAATTAAATACAAATAGTGAAAGGTGGATCCCATGAATATATTTCAGCTCACAGCTTTGGCACGTTCTCGCCTACGTATATTCATCAGGAAGACAACTCATTGTCAATAAATCAATAGTGACTCCTGGGTTTCCGGTCTAGTCGTTTCTCGTTGTGACAGCTTTGGCACGTTCACAAGGAGACGCACCAAGGTTAAACTTGTCAATGATAAACTCAAGCTACTTGCGTAACCCTGACAGCTTTGGCACATTCAAGATTTCGCTTTCGCTTGAATTTATCTAGTATCTGATATACATCCGACATAAAAAAATTTCTATCAGCTACACCTTCACAGCTTTGGCACGATCTTGGATGTAGTCACAGAAAAATATCCATAAACCGTATTGACAAGACGTGTAATATGCATCAAATATATAATTAACATAAACCTTATTAATTATGGATTTTCCGCAAAATATATTTTTTACTTTATTTAATAAAATTAAATAAACACATGCATGCATCAAGTAAAGATTAAATTATACATTGAATTTAAAAGGCATAATCATATTAGGGTGTCCAGAATCAGACTCGCTCTGATACCATTTTATAGGGGTTTTATATGGATAATCCGGTAACGCAGCGGAATCGCGGAAAATCAAAATTTTCTGATTTCAAAATTTTTCTTGGATCAATTAAATAACCTTATTTATTTATTATCCAGTTATTAAATTCTGAAAAATTATACAAGAAATCAAATTTCTTGGTAATTACCGAATTGCCCCACAATATTGCAAATTGATCATTTTAGTCCTAAATTTGTCAAATATAATTTTAGATGATTCTTAATCATTTCTAAAATAATTTTCAAATTGTCCAACACATCAAAATTAGATTGCAAAAAAATCCCTAATTTTTGCCTAATTGCCGAACACACCTAGAAATTTTCAGTTTTTACAATTTGGTCGTTCAAAACATGTCAAGATCAAATCCAATCAACTCAAAAATTAATATGCATCATATACACACCATAATACATCACATACATGAAAAGCCCCAAATTTGGAAAGGGTTAAGAACCATAATTTTATAATTTCTTCAAATTGACAAATCTTACCAAATCAATTAAATCCATCACATTAATTCAATAAAACTACACCAAACAAGTCTCACCATCATGAAACAACTCAAGAATAATTCTAGGTCATCAATGAGTTGCTTAGTAACTCTAGAATGACAACATGATTATCAAATAATCAAAAGTAAGCGATTGAAACCATTTCAAGCTTACTTTATAACCATACATGCATACATCTTTCAAACAAGTTCACAACCAATTAAAACACAAACTATAAGTGTAGAGAAAACATCCTAGCAACATATGTTGAAGCAAAGCATGTTAGAAACATTTTCTATGTTGAAAGATTTAAAGAAAAACTTACAAAGTCAAGAAATTTCCAAGCTTTTCTCTTTGTTCTTCAAACTTTTCTCTCAACTCTTTTGTGTTTTTTTGGTAAATTATGAACCCTTAACCTAATGAAAATGAAACAAAATAATATATACTCCCCAAATATGCCCTTGGACGAATTTGGTGTATACAATAATATCTTGATATTATTTTTTTGTATCAATTAATTTGTTTTATCAACTTGCATTTTAAATCATTACACCTTTAATGAATTTCAACAAGTCAACAAAAGCAACTCAAGGCATTTCAAAAAAATATCAAAACTTAAGATATTTATATTTTAAATTAATTTAATTATTTTACAATTAAATAATTAAATAATTATTTAAATACAAATATTTTAAATATATATATTATATTTACTTAAATATTCAAATACATATATATTTATGATATATGTCAAATATCACAATTTGACATTTAATTAATGCATATTTAATAAAATCTATCATTAAATACAAATACACAATAATTAGGAAATGACTATTAGGTCCATTCACATGTATTTTTCGTTTAACCTTCAAACGACTTATAAATATCAGTATTATTCATAAAAAGTTGCCATAGTGCTCTACGAGTATATTTCACTAGTGAGACTCTCTAGATTCAGGCATATCCATCAAGAAATCCAATTTCATGTCCATAATTTACCCACCCGTAAATTATGACGACCATAGATAAACTCGCTGAATCATACAGGTTGAGGTCATGGCATATGTTTAATTCCTCTATCACAGGTATCCGGATATATCCCAAAGATATAGATGTAAATGTCAAATCTCTATAGAGACAATCCTGTCGACGTCTCTATTAGCAATCTCTAAAAGAACACTTAGAACTGACTTCTAAAGTGTAACACGTGCCCATGATTTTTATCTGATTGCTAATCATATTTGGACTACTTATGCTTTGTAAACAGAACTGACAGATCCTATCTTGACACACACAGGACACCCTGTGGATCTATCCACACCCAATGAATAGGCGGAGTTCTGATCTGAATAGATCGGTGACGTGACTGTCATCTAAGTATGGAAGATGTCTCATGTGCCCACAATATTATCTCAAGTCGAAGAATCACAAATGCTACTCAACCCGAGAAGATTCTTATTGACGTTGGTGTACCATCCATTAAGAATCTTTGGTGAGTCGTTTAATATTTATCTGCTATAAACACCTACACGTCTATACGAGTCTCCAAGACTCATGGTTCATTGAGAAACCATTGGAATCATATATTCCAGTATACGACATGTACCGGTCTCAACGGGTTTACTTTATTGACCAAGTAGTGTAAACATTGACCAAGAACTGTATGAGAATGACAACGTCATGATACAACTCAATGTCAGTTGTGACGTTTTTACAACTGTATCATGACTGATCATCCTAAGGTCTATTACGTCTTTACCATATAAGAAGATATATTATATTATAGAAACTGCTCATTTTATTCATAATAAAACGTTTACAATAGTATTTACAGGGAAATACAACGGGGAATTGGCGCTCTAAGTAACAGGTACACCAACATCAATAAGAATCTTCTCGGGTTGATTAGCATAGTGGTCTTTCGACTTGAGATACCACTGTGGATGTATGAGACATCCTCCACACTTAGATGATAGTCACGTCACCGATCTATTAAGATCAGACCTCCGCCTGTTCGTTGGGTGTGGACCGATCCTTAGGATATCCTGTGTGTGTCAAGATAGAATCCGTCAGTTCTGTGTACAGAACATAGGTAGTCCAAATGTGATTAGCGATCTGTTAAATCTATTGCCATAGTATACTTCAGAAGTGAGTTCCGAATGTTATTTAGAGATTGCTAATAGATACATCGAAGACATTATTCCTATAGAGATTTGAGGTTTACATTTGTATCTCTGGGATAATCTGGATACCTGTGACGGAGGGATTATACGTATGCAATGACCTCGACCTGTATGGTTCAACGAGTTTATCTGTGGTTGTCATAATTTATGGGTGGGTGAATTATGGACACAAAATTGGATTTCGTGACGGATATACTTGTACCTAGAGAGTCTTACTAATGAAACATACTCGTAGAGCACTAGGGCAACATTTATGAATAATGGTGATTATTTATAAACCGTTTAACGGATAAATGAAAGATACATGCTTTAAGGGTTGATCCGTCATTTCCTAATTAATGTGTATTTGTATTTAATATATGATATTATTAAATATACATTAATTAATTATCAAATTAAGATATTTGACATATATCATTAATATATGTATTTGAGATATTTAAAGTAAATATAATACATATATTAGAGATATTTGTATTTAATTAATTAATTAATTAAAATAATTAAAATATAAATATCTACCATTATGATAAAGTTAGGAAATGATTATTAAGTGTAAATTGTTGATTTTACATTAAAAGAAAAGGTTGTCAAATTGAGTTTGACTTCTTTGATAGTTATTTAATTTTGATTAAATTGAAAATATCTCTTTTCTTTTCTTTTTCCACAAATTTCAGCTCTAACACAATATATAAGGTGTTATGTTTTTCCATTTGCTTCAACCTTATTCAAGCCTCCAAAAATATAACAAAACAAGTTAGAAAGAAAAAGAAGAAACAAGAAGAAAAATCAATGGAAAGCGTGTAAGTATTTCCAACTTTCTATTATAGGGAAACTTGTTCCTTTTATTCTTGGCTACAACATGTGTAGTTCTTAAGTTTTTTACTCTTTCTTGTTTGTGTTTTTGATGGTTGGAAACATGGATGATGGGTATATGCATGTATGATGTTCAAAGAAAGCCATTAAGGAGTTAGAAGGCTTTCTTTTAGTCATTTGATGATCATGTTGCCTTTCTAGAGTTGTTAGGCCACTCATTGATGACCTATAATTATTATTGAGTTGTTTCAAAGTGGTGAGACGTGTTTGGTGTTGTAGAAATTAGATTAAAGTATTGGATTTTGTTAATTTTGGCTAATTTTGTTAATTTGATTAATTTGAGAAATTAGGGTTTTGAACCTCCACCAAAAATGAGGATTTGCATATATATTTGTTGTATTTTGATGTATATGAGATGTACAAATTATTTTGTTAGTGATTGGATTACACATAATCGTGTATTTGACAAATTAGGACAAAAATGATCAAAATGCAAAGTTTTTGGGGCTCACGGAAATATGTTAAGAATCTGGAAAAAAATTTATGGGTTACATTTTAATGTATATAAGATGTACAAATTATTCTAGTAGTGATTGGATATCACATAATCTTGTATTTGATAAATTAAGATCAAAATGATTAAAATGAAAACTATTGGGACCCCACCGTAATTGTGTAAGATTCTGGAAAAATTTTCAGGGTTGCTTTTTAATGTATATATGATGTAAAAATTATTTTGGTTGTGATTGAAAATCACCTAAACTTGTTTTGAACAAGTTATGACCAAAATGATCAAAAAACAAAAGATTTGGGCCTTTTGGTAATTGTTGAAAATTTGGAAAATTTTCAGAATTATGTTTTTCATGTATATTTGATATACAAATCATTTTGGTTGTGATTTGAAATCATGTAAGTTTGTTTTGAACAATTTAAGACTAAAATGATTAAAAATGGAAAGTTTATGGGCTTTACGGTAATTTGCTGAAATTATATTTTATGGGTTAAACATTCTATTTTTGAGTATTGAGTGATCAAAATAAATTAGTTTATTTAATTACCCAAGAAAAATTAAAGAAATTGGAAAATTTGATTTTCCCGCTTTCCGCTGCGTAACCCAGGTAATACGTATAAACCCCAACAAAATGGTATCAGAGAGAGTCTGATTCTAGGCCCATGATATGATTAGCTCTTTAAAATTTGATATTTAGTCTAATCTTTACTTGATACATGCATATGTTAATTAATTTGATTAAATAAAAGTGTTTGACACTTTGTGGAATATCCCTGCACAATAAGGTTTTAAAGTAACTAGTATAGAGATACTTGTTTCTTGGTTCACCTTGTCAATACGGTTTATGGATATCTATTCTATTACTACATCCGAGAACGTTCCAAAGCAGTGAGGGTGTAGCCGATAGAAATTTATTTATACATGATGTACTAGAGATACTAGATAAATTCAAGCAAAAGCGGAATCCTGAACGTGCCAAAGCTGTCAGGGTTACGCTAGTAGCTTGAGTTTATCATTGACGAGTTTACCCTTGGTACGCCTCCTTGTGAACGTGCCAAAGGTGTCACAATGAGAAACGGTCAGAACCAAAACCGGAGTCACAGTGAGTGTGATTGACAATGAGTTATCTACCTGTGAATTTACGTAGGCGAGAACGTGCTAAAGTAGTGAGTCGAAATATATTCATGGGGTCCACTTCCCATTATGGAATTCGATTTAATTATTGAATTCTCATTTTTTTTCCGTTGGGGATTACGGTATTACGTAAAATAGTGGGAGGCACTGCTAAGTTTAAAATATTCCATAACTTGAGCAGTGTGTAATATTATGAAAATTACCGCTTGTTTATTTTCCTTATTCTGTAGTAGATAGAATTAAACTTTTAATCCACTGTGCACATATTTTATATGTTTTCTGACTTGACTCATGGTTGTAGTTTTCTAGAATAGGTTTTGGATACTAATAAATTAGGATATAATTATGTAGAGAGAATAGTTTCTTGTGAAGTAAGAATTGACACGAATTAGTTCATGTCTCGAGATTCTTGATTGGCATCCCCCATTAGGTATTTGTTTATCTGATAATGACGTTTCTTAGCTTAGTGACCTTTAGAGGTAATGTGTGTCTGACACAGTTTGCTAATCAATTATTTGCAATTGTTGTGAATAGTTAAAGGCAAATAATAAAGCTAAATATAAGAGATGCGTATAGTTGTGTATAGAAAATATCGATTCTCATAATACGACAATTATAGGTATTGGATACCAGATCTCCCGTCTAGTTGTTTAAAATATTATTTAATGATTGTTTTGATATTTGATATCAGAACTTGCGACTATTGGATATTTACTTGTTCTTTATAAAAAATTATTATATATTTTAATACGACTAGTAGTTTCATTGACATAAAGATAAACATTAAGAAAAATATTCGGTAAAGTAAATAATTTAGAACAGTGCTTTATGAGATTTCATCTCTTAAGCATTATATGCTTATTCCGTATGGTAAAGGATGGTCTGATACGAGATCACACCACGTATCCTTATCCATTTAATGAATAATGTATTCGGGAATGTGATTAAATCTCATTTAACCAATGATTGTCATTGGAGCACAAGATTTATTAAACTGGTACATTAGATGTATGTAGTTTAATGAATTATAATTGCTTAAGGTAGTTTTATTTTCTTCGTAACTTAGTTGATGAATAATCATAACTTAGTTACATGTTTCTGAAAGAACACATATTGAACATCTTGAAAGATTCAAGAACTTTCAATCTGTTCTGATGAAACGCAGATAAAATATCTTTGACTAGTTAAAGATATTCGATTTGAAGTTTTTTGAAAAATTTATCCTTAAAATTTATTACAAGTCTTTGAATTGTTCAAAGATCTTTGATATGATCAAATGTATGAATTTATGGCAATTAGTTCTAAGATTATTCATTGAATATGATTCTTACTTAATATAATTCTTCCACGATTCCATCTTGATGGAATTGGTTAGTGGGAGTAATCGAATCTTATATATGATTTGATTCGTTTGATATTGAATGTTGTCGAATTAGTTTCAATACTCTTGGGGATATGCTCCAGTAACACTAATTCATATTTTTAATTAAGGTTCCATTAATTTCTACATTTACGTATATGATATATATATGTAGAAAATTCGAATCTTGAAAAGTTTGAGATTTGAATTTTTCTTTTGTATAATGGTTGTATAATTGAAAGTATTTGCGCCTCGGAGGTATAAGTAAAAATTTATCATTTATTCTATTTTATAGAATACTGTATTCTATTTGATAAAATTTCTTTCCTACGATCATAAGTAATAAAATTATTTTATTACTTGGTGTGTAACATCGGATGTTAATCATTATAGAAAAGAATTGACTTATTAATTCAAATGTGAGAATGATAAACTATAAATGGAAATACGTAATTAATAAAATGAAACGACCCTTAGACATCTTCCGCATAAGTCCAATACGATGTTAGAATCATTTATGAGTATTTGATACTTAATGGTTCTGTTGTTTTTTTATCGAAGAGAATCATCATATAACTTACAGTGGGAGCGATATTTGATATCGATTTCGGAAATTACCATTGAACCATAGATCTAAGATTGTTCATAGCTTACTACAATCAAGTTTTATACTTGATTAAGCTTTTGATATGAATAGTTCATAAAATGTACTAATTGTTTGCGCAGCAAAATCATTGTGAGTTTATTAAAGGTTTGACCTTTATAGTATGACAATGATAGATCTTATTAAATGTACTCATCAATCTATTATAGATTTTGAGGAAACTTGTTTGTAGTCGCACTGATTGAACAATTTAAGATCTGTTGGTTAATGTTGATATTAAATTGTGTATTTTAGCTAAAGAATACAAAGTAGCGTTTTTGAATGGCTTCTTCGGATAAGAGATCAGTTGTGATTTCTTTGTTTGAAGAGTACATTCTGGAATGGCCCTAAAGTTTGTGTTCTGCTGTGATTGCAGTTGGGTATACTAGCTTATAGAGCCTATTGTAGACTCGGGTGAGCCTTCCGGAAATCCGTATTCTCTAATTTTGATATCAGTCAGATTGTCTGATTTTATCAAAGTATAGAGAATACATATGTGACAGAAGGGTTAGTGGGATCATACAAATTGCTTTCTAGTGTTATATATCCTAATGACATTATCATTATTATGATAATAGTGAGATGTTTGTGAGGTAAAAAGTTATCCTAAGTCTTATTTACTCAGTGAAAGTAGTAGACGTAGTCTCTGTTATATTCGATATAAAGTTTTATGTATGATATAAAACTGTGAGACTTGTGAGAAACTCCTATTAGTCATGCATTAGATATGATCTAATAAAGGACACAACAATGTTATCTGTATGATAGTTAGTATAACTGTTTGACAGTTAGTATGTTTCTTATATATTGTATTCATCTTTCATAAAGGATGATTCCTTTGTCGAAAGAGAAATTGATTAGAATGTCTAACCAATCTTATGTATCATATGATGATGACATAATGAATACTTTGTTATATACGATTAAAGATATCGATTTAATCGAAATTGTTATGAGTTATTTTGATACCTTATAGATCATAGGATGAATCTTGAAACATGTTCTTTGAGATATTAAGAACGTGTAACATCCCAGATTTCGGGACTGTTCTAGAAAGATTCCCAGACTGACGTTATAGTCTCGGAATAGAATGATAACAAAGGATAAGAGTTCAAGCGATGTCATATGAGTCGAAATAATATAAAGTGAAGAGTTGTCGCATCAGAAGGCGCGTCGTCTCAAGGAATCAGTTACGCGATATTTATATTACGCGTAAAGTTTACAGTTTTGGTCACGAAATTAGCAAACGAACTCCGATTGAGTTGATTCTTGAACCATCAGACTCGTTTGTCCGAGACAGACAATTTTCATGTTGAACCATTTTAGAGAATCGCGCCAGAAGGGCTTCCAAATTGGTGATTTCCGAAAATACCCTTATAGAGGGGGGTATTTTGGTAATTTGGAGATGATGATATTTTTGTATTATTATTATTATGATTATTATATTATTATGAGCAAATATAGAAAAAAAAAGAAAAAAAAAGAAACGAGATAGAGAGCAAAGAGAGGCGTGAGGAGAGAGAAAATGGAAGCTTGGTCGCACCGGTGGCCTCCGGCCGGCATCTCACCGGCGGAACGCCAACCGACGATGCGTCCGGCCACAGCGCACCTGCCGGTGGCCGGCGCCGACGTTCAGGACCGCCGGAATCGGCGCAGGAAGGGAAAAAGGGGCGCGACATGGGTTTGACGGATCCGGCTCGTCGGTTTGTTTCACGGCCCGAGCCACCTACCAAATCGAAGCCCTCGACGAGTACTACGAGTATGCGGAGTTGTTTTCGCCAAACAGAGGCCGGAAGCACGCGAAACGAGGAGGAAAAGTGGCGCATGAATAGTACCCTAAATGAACAATAGCTCCGATCGGAATTCCGATGACACAAGCGCATTTGTATGGCCGATGGGAGTCCGTATATGCCCTCGAATTTCGGTACGACTCTCCGTTCATAATTTTCTATTTTAAAGTGTATCGACTTATATTCGGAAGCTTCCAGTAGTTCCGTAGTTTAGCGAATTGGCATGAAATTAATTGGGTGTGTTATAATATGTTAAATCGATGCTTGTCGTAGAATTCGATGAGAACGGATTAGATTTGATCGATCCGGTAGAATTAGCGAGTTTCCGGTAAAACAGAGTTTCTCGTGCGACTTAGCGTAGATGACCGTAATCATGGAGATGATATAAATATGGTATTGCGAGGGTAATTGAGTAATTTCGGATTGGTTCGGAGGGTTCGAGACCCATCTGTAGCGTTTACGGAAACCTTTCCGCAAGATTTACCGCAAACGCGTAAAATGAGAATCTAAGTCACCTAGCTAGTTTAGAATAGTATATAAAGATGTATTAGAGTAATGAAGTTTGAACCGTAGTATCGAGATGATTCGTGTATTCCGAGAAAGTCCGGAAGTTTATTATAGATGAGTAGAAAGTTCCACGAATAGCGGTTCTGACCATGTTTGTTATTTGTTTTGGCAGATCGGACCAAGATTATGAGTGTCCGCCAAGCCAGGTAAGTAACTCATGCGATGAATGATTGAAATGTTGCTTGTGTGTATAGTATTAGTATACTTGGGTATGGGGGTTGTAGAAAACTACACCCTAGGGATTGGGATTAATGTTATAAATGAATTAAATGTAGACATATTCGTGATAAAACATGCTTTGTGTAAATGCGAGAATGCTAGAAAGACTAGCAGGTATGTATATGTATATATATGCAAGTAAGATACTAGCAAGCCTAGGATTGAAAGTATAAGCATGATATGTATATGTGTAAGCATGAAATATGGAGATTGGAGTAATAACACATAATGAACATATTACAGAAGTTAGCTAAGTAAACTCGATTATTGAATACGAATGCAAGTTTAGGTAACAGTATGATATGATGAGACATGAAAAGTTTATTTGGCAATGTTTATAGTTTATAGGTGTGAAGTGTGGTATGTAAGTTATGTATTTAGTAATGGTTAAGTATGATTGTTCATATAAGTATACAAGCATTCGATCAAGTATAAACATAGGTTTGATGTTTGTGAGATTATGTGATGATAGATTGACATATAATTATATATATATGAATAGTGCTATATGTTATATGAATATTGAGATATGTGAGTGTGTAAATGACGATATGATTATGCCTAAAGGAATGTGAGTTGAAAACGTGTATATATGTTAATATGTGATGTATGTATATGAGTTATGGAATTATTGAATTGGCATGAGAAAGGTATGTGCATATTGGTATGTTATGATTTTCAAAGTTGAGTTAAATTTAAGAATATTTTTGAAATCCAAAGTGATTTAAAGAAGAGTTTTCAGGTGCTTTTATAAAGAAATGTATTTCAGAAAACGTTTCTTAGTCTTGAGATACGAAATATGGTTTTATGGTTTTGTGGGGTATGAGGGAAAAACTCACCCCAGTATGTAACTTATACATAGATGGAACTGACGGACAGAGACATGTGCACATGTAGAGGACTAGGGGGACGACGATACGTAACGCCCCTAGATCCTAGTTTCTGAGACAGGATGGCGGCATAGGATCGTGTACCTAATCTCCAGTTCAGAGCTTGGATGGTTGCATAGATCCGCACCCCCAGTTCTAGTTGTGGCTTGGGGGACGGCGATACGTAATGCCCCAAGACCACCAGTTTCAGGGCAGTTATGGCATGCTTTGGGGGACGGCGATACGTAACGCCCCAATGTCATGGATTTACATATCTAGCTCTAGAGCGTATGAGGGGACGGCGATACGTAACGCCCCTATGCGTCAGTTTTCAGCAGATACCCAAATACGGTTTTCAGTAAAGATTTCCAAAAAGGAGTTTTCGGAAAAGAGTTTTCAAAAATAGAAATCAGTTTTCTGATACAGTAACATCTGAGTTTTCAAACTCGATTTCAGATTCAGTTTTCAATAAGAATTATAGAGGTATTTATTTTCGGAAACGTTTTTTTTAAATATCTTGGAAGTGACAAATGAATTAGGAAACGTTTTCCTGATTTGAGCTTTATAGTTTAAGATAAATGATTATAACGCTGCTTGAGAATATATGTTGGTATATATGTATGCATATGAGACTTATGACTTACAATGAATATGTGGTATATACTTTGATCATGTTATACATGTGTTATAGAATTATGACTTATGAGTTCGGAAATCAGTTAAACAACATATGAGGTACGTATGAGGTTTTTGTCTTCGTATATGTATTATTGAGCATTATGAAATTCAGGCATGTATATATGATTAATAACATAAATGTGGTGAATAGTTGTAAGTTGAGTAATCTAATTCTAAACTGTATGTGAGTAATAAAAGAATGAGATGAGAAATAGTATTGTGAAAGCCGAATTGATGATATTTCAAACATCCGAGATATAGAGAAGTTAAGCAGAATTTAAATAGTATGCTTTGATTAATATGTTAAACTATATAACCTCACATGATTTGACTGATTAACATGTACAGATGTAATGCCAAAAGTATATGCATGGTAACGTGATGTATATGAGAGTTGTAGACAGTTTGAGAATTAATGAGGGAAATGTGATTGCATGATTACAGTAAAAGATAAGTTAAGAAAATTAATGGAATGAAAATATAAGTTATTATGTGTTTGTGCTGTAGATATGAGCATGGTTACTTACTGAGTCTTATGACTCACACCACAATATTTTGTTAGTTTTGCAGGTCAGTAGCAGTCATACTGAACCAGCAGGATTTCAGTGAAGACTTTGAAGACAGTGGATCGCCCCAATTGCAGTCAATAAAGTTTTGTAGTCATGGGTTGAGTTATGGGTCCTCACGACCTTTGTATATGACTTTGCATTTGTGTCTCATATATAAGAGTTATGTAATAACATAGTTTTATTTCGAGTTCTGGCCGGAGGCCAAGTATTTATATCTTGTTCTTTGAGTTCAGGCCTGAGGCCTTAATGATGATTGCATATGTGTTTAGTTGCATAAGCAGGTTGTCTCATGGTGATGGCTATAATCCATGTTGCATGATGTTATGTATACATCATGCTGAAATTTCGTTAGAATCATAGGCTTATGGAGATGGGTTTTCCTGTCTCCTGCTGGTAGCATCCTAGCCTAGGCGGGATGTTATAGAACGAGTTTCTAATTCATGGAGCATATAGTCTGCAACCATTTGGGTCATATTAGTTTGAGTCTAATTATAACGTTCGATGGTCTTCGTCATAAAGAGTCAGAAAAGATGCAGTGGGAGTGTCACAGAGGATTCTACCTTGTGAGTGGAATTAGATGCAACTTATGAGGTATTGACTTATGAAGTTGCATAGTAACCTTATAAATTAGAAGTTTTGACATTGGTGTTGTGCTTACGGTTGTCTACATAGTATTTTAGATTTGATCCACAAATACTTGGACAACTCAGTAGCTGTAGCACCATATTGATGTAACATCTGAGTCATATTGATGCAGAACTTAGTTTCTACAAAATATGAATGATGCTGATTTTGGGAAACGTTTGGGTTTGTTGGACAAACAAAATATGAATGATGCTGACTTTGCCTACCACTTGAGTGATAAGTGAGCTCTTGAGGGCCATATGCATACGATACACATTAAGACGTGTATATGATATCGTGGATTGACACTAAAACAAGTGGGAGAAATTGTTGGGATTGGTGCTCGGAGCGCCAATCAGGATCGTATTTATGTCCGATTAATGAATACAAATAGTTCTTTTTTCCATAATATTACCTATTAATGGTTGCACCTATTGTTTTTATATACGTATTTGTTCTAATTAAGATTATATTGAAACTAAATCTGATTTAGTGATATGTATATATTAGACAAAGACCTGATAATATATAATGTAATGCGCAGTTAAAAAGTAGTTTGTAATTGACATTGAGAAGTGACACTACTAGAAATATATTATCAAATAAAGTTCCTGGTCAAGATTTACTAACACGGGTCGGTTAGTTAAATCCACTGAGACCAGTACATGTCATATATCGAGACTTGGTTCGATGGTTTATCCCAATGAATCATGAGTCTTGGGAGACTTGTATAGACATGTAGGTGTTTATATTGGATAAACACTAAATGACTCACCGAATATTCTTAATAGATGGTACACCAACATCAATAAGAATCTTCTCGGGTTGAGTAGCATAGTCATCCTTCGACTTGAGATACCACTGTGGATTTATGAGACATCCTCCACACTTATATGGCAGTCACGTCACTGATCTATTAAGATCAGACCTTCGCCTATTCGTTGGGTGTGGACTGATCCTCAGGATATCCTATGTGTGTCAAGATATGATCCGTCAATTATGTGTACAGAGCATAGGTAGTCCGAATGTGATTAGCGATCTGTTAAATCTATGGCCATAATATACTTTAGAAGTGAGTTCCGAATGTTATTTAGAGATTGCTAATAGATACGTCGACGACCTTATTCCTATAGAGATTTGACATTTACATCTATATCTCTGGGATAATCCGGATACCTGTGACAGAAGGATTATACGTATGCAATTACTTCGACCTATATGGTTCAGCGAGTTTATCTATGGTTGTCATAATTTACAGGTAGGTGAATTATAGACACGAAATTGGATTTCGTGACAGATATATCTGTACCTAGAGAGTCTCACTAATGAAACATACTCGTAGAGCATGGATGATGTGTATATGCATGTATGATGTTCAAAGAAAGCCATTAAGGAGTTAGTAAGCTTTAGTCATTTGATGATCATATTGCCATTGTAGAGTTGTTAGGCCACTCATTTATGACCTAGAATTATTCTTGAGTTGTTTCAAAGTGGTGAGACTTGTTTGGTGTTGTAGAGATTAGATTAAAGTATTGGATTTTGTTAATTTTGGCTAATTTTGTTAATTTGATTAATTTGAGAAATTAGGGTTTTGAACCTCCACCAAAATTGGGGCTTTTCATATATATGTTATATTTTGATGTATATGAGATGTACAAATTATTTTGGTAGTGATTGGATTACACCTAATCTTGTATTTGACAAATTAGGACCAAAATGATCAAAATGGAAAGTTTTTGGGGCTCACGGCAATATGTTAAAAATCTAGAAAAAAATTTATGGGTTGCATTTTAATGTATATAAGATGTATAAATTATTTTGGTAGTGATTGGATGTCACCTATTCTTATATTTGATAAATTATAACCAAAATGATTAAAATGCAAACTATTGGGACCTCACCGTAATTGTGTAAAATTCTGGAAACTTTTTCTGGGTTGCTTTTTAATGTATATATGATTTACACATTATTTTGTTTGTGATTGGAAATCACCTAAACTTGTTTTGAACAAGTTAGGACCAAAATGATCAAAAAGTAAAAGATTTGGGCCTTTTGGTAATTACTGAAAAATTTGGAAAATTTTCAGAATTCATTTTTTCATGTATATTTGATATTAAAATCATTTTGGTTGTGATTTGAAATCACGTAAGTTTGTTTTGAACAACTTAGGATTAAAATGATTAAAAATGGAAAGTTTAGGGGTTTAACGGTAATTTACTGAAATTATGATTTATGGGTTAAACATTTTGTTTTTGAGTATTGAGTGACTAAAATAAATTAGTTTATTTAATTACCTATGAAAAATTAAAGCAATTGGAAAATTTGATTTTCCCGCTTTCCGCTGCGTAACTCGGGTAATACGTACAAAACCCCAACAATAAGTGGCCCCGACATTCTTCAGTCCAAAGGACATCACTTTATAACAATACAGCCCTTGGTCGGTGATGAAGGATGGTTTTCTTCATCCTCAGGATACATCCTGACCTGGTTGTACCCCGAAAAGCATCTATAAATCTGAGCAGCCCATGACATGTAGTCGAGTCCACCAGTTGGTCTACCTTGGGGAATGGGAAGCTATCCTTTGGACAATCCTTGTTTAAGTCAGAGAAATCCATGCACATCCTCCACTTTCCATTGGACTTCTTTACTAAGACCAAATTCGAGAAACAACTACAACCCCTTCTCGAGTAGGAAACTTAAACTTCAGGTAATAGAACAACATAGCTGCCATTGATTTCATCATAAAGGGTCTTCCCGAGATCACCTGATAGCTGCTCAAGAAATCCACTATTGTAAAATCCATCATAATGATTTGGGTGTGGGAAATTGTCCCAATAGTCATTGTTAACTATACCGACCTAATGGGAAGATGGTTGCCCCCCAAACCCGTACAATGGTATTACGTCTTGGATTAAAGTAATGTATTCCACGCCCAAGTCACTCAAGGCTTCCTTGGAGATAATATCCACCGTACTCCCGGGATCAACCAATATTATATCCACCTCGGCCCCGCCAATATTGGCTTTGATTATCAGTGCATCATCATGAGGGTAGTTGACCTTCTAGGCGTCCTCCTCAGTGAACATTATGGGCACCGGTATAGCCTTCTCTGTTGTCAGCACCTCTGGGCCTTTAGTCCGGTAGTAATTCTTTTTGGCTCAGCTCGAATCTCTGGTCAATGTCCTTCCCCCTACTATTATGAACATCGGCCTCTGCTCCCTACGTTGCCTAACCCTCATAGCCTCGTCGTCTATTAACTCCTTCAGGTAGCCGTTTTTTACCAGGTCCTCCACATGTTCCTGTAGATCCATGTAAATTTTCGTGGCATGCCCTTTCATATTGTGGTGCATGCAATAAGCCATGTTGTCTCTCTTCTCAATCAGAAACCTCTTCGGGTCAGGCTCAGTCAGTAGGCCCTTATCCTGGATTTCCCGAGCTATCTAGGCCAGTGGTCTGCTCAAGGCGGTGTACGTCGTTCCTCCATCGACGTGGGCGACCTTGATCGGGGGCATTCTCTTATGCATTGGATTACCCTGAGTCATTGGCTTGAATTCTTTCTACCTTGGGGCTGATCCCCTCTGGTCTCTGCCCACATCACACCGATTATCTTGCCTATGCGCTTTTGACATTCGAGTAGCTCATCCTCTAGTGATTTTCTCTTTTTCATCCATTAATAAAAAATTCCTTGTATGCTCCAAGGTCTCGGCGTAGTCAGGTATCTCCTGGATCATAATGTGGGACCATGACTTCCCGACCTAAGAGCTCATTTAAAACACTTCAGCGCTTTCAGGGACTCATACGCCCCGGCCTCCAATACCAAGGCGTGGTATCTATCGACAAATCTTTTCGAAGGCTTGTCATCTCTTTACTTCATCGTCCTCAATAACCCCACTGTCTTTCTTGGCACGCACGCCCATTTGAAATGGCGCATAAAGGATTTCCTCATTTGGGAGAAGCTTCTAACACTCCGGGGTCAAATTTCGGAACCACAAGCTGGCTTACCCTCCCAAGGTTAATGGGAACACCTTACTATGGGGTTTGTCTGCCTTCTTCTTCTTCCCACGGCTCCCCTGTTGGTACAGCGCTGGCAATGACTATAGATCTCATTCTCTAGATATTCTTCTTCCCATTCCCACGATCTCCGTCTACTCCGACGATCTTTTTTCCCTTTACTATCTCCTCCTTCTTCTGTTGGGACCTATTTCCCCCTCTCTCCTGTCTTCTTTTTCAACTTCTTAACTTTTTTCCATCATAGCCTTCATGAAGGCTTGAGTTGTTTCCCTCTCTCTTCGAGCATTTTCCCTTTCATTTCGCAAGGTTTTTTCTATCTTCTCCATCCACTCCGTTGTTGAAGCCCTAAAGTTCTATGATTTTCTGTCTCCTGCCATCCTCTTTGTATGTTTGTTGTTTTTCGTACTGACTTCCCCATAGTCGGCGCCAACTGTTGATGGCTATTTTCCATTTCAAGGGTAATTTAGGGAACTCACTCCTCGACAAACCTCCCTCAAATAGTGAATTTTTTTGGTTAGTTGGGAACCAATGTAAACTTATCAAGCAAATAAGAAATCATAGAGAGAACAAATAATTTAATGTGGTTCGGTGGAGAGTGGCTCCAATCTACGTCCACGGATGCAAAGAAAGTAAACTTTTATTACCATCTCGGGTCGGACATCTCTCTCTATCACCAAGAATTTTGCTCTTCTTTTTACAAGTTGTGAAAAATATGAAAAATGCTAATAATCTCAACCACCCAAATTGAGTCTTCAACCTTTTATATAGTGTGCCTAGATTCACTATTACACCACCTCGTGATGCCAACCACGTTATCTTGTCATCATTGCCCATACTTTTTTCCCCAATTACTCTACAAACAGTGGCTATGGCCGTCTGACACAACCACCATCTGCCACTTGAAACTTATCATCCTAACCTTTTTTGGTAACTGTTACACGTTCTGCCCATGTGCCAACCTGTATTTCAACCACTCCCATGTTGTTCCATGTGTCAGGGGATAAGCTTCTGGTCTACTCTCATTTATCAACCATTTGAGGGGCTAAAACTTCCATGTAGGGCTTACATCACTCACACATAAGCATGATATTGCAAACCTCACCTCAATCCTCGGGTCAGCATACCGGGGTGCTTGATATTGGATCCTCTTCCTCTCTTCTTCACAATGTCGGGTCGGGATTCCTTCACTTCCCTCACTTTCTCTTTGCAATTCCTGAATGTTCTCGACAAGTGTTTGAAAGCTCATGAGCTTCCTATATGGCCACCTTCTAACACCCAACTCCCTAAATCTCTTCCCCAATGGGTCAAGCCAACATTAAGCTCATTGGTCGCACCAGGTATGGACATCTAGCTTGTATCTTCTAGTGATCACCTCTCTATGCTTCTTTGTTTCTAATAAAGTTTCTTCGGGCGTATGTGGATGTGCCTCAGTTGGTTCACTCTAAGTCTCATTCCCATTACTGCAAGCATAATAACAAATGTTACCAAATCTGATCCTTCTCATCAGGTCGGATGACTCTGCACCTCGTGCTTGGGCCCTTCTGCCCAACCTCGCATCCTTACCAGTGCCCTAAACCCCCGTCTTGTTAAGTGTAAATCCCTTTAGACACTTCTTCATATTTCAAAATTTCTCGAATCTAAAAATCACAATCGAACACATATATATACACACACATTTATGTATGATATATGATTTGTGAAGCCTCGAGGAAATATCTTGAACCGTTAGAAATTATCAAAAGAATTTAATACAAAGCAAGTTCATACGAAAGAAAACATGAAAACAACTTTGCATATACTAACCTTATCAATTAAGATTCAATGAATAATCTGCATAAATCTATTAGAGCATGGAGAACAATAATTTTTTGTATGCCCCTTCAATATTCTTAATTAATAATTAATCATCTATGAAGGAAGTTCATGTGCTGATTTTAAGAATCATCTCAAATGCTCTCTCTGTGCATGACTTGAACTTTTGAGGATCTATGAATCCTTTCTCTGTTCCCACAGCAACCCTCAGCTTCCCCATGTAACTTATCATTGTAATGCTAAGACTCTACCCACACAAAAAAAAAATGCATGATAAATAGGATAGCAAATATTTGAAAGCACAAAAAAAGACAGAAAATACAATAGATTAAATTGAAAATGATGAAAAGAGACTAGTTAATTAATTAACTAGATTACCTGTGGAACGCCTACCACCATGAAATAGAGACCTTTGATTGGATGATTAGCCAAAGCCACTGGTTCCATTGGCCCAATTAAATTTGAGATTGTCATGCTTGAGTTTTTCAGAGTGCTGTGGATGTACTTGGCTGTTGCCTGTTACATCAATTCTAGCTTTAAATCAAAATATGATTGCTTGATATTTCCTGATAACTTTATTCCTACTCACGTAGATCCACACAGCCGAAACCATTTCATTCCATGCCAGTGCAGCTATGATATAATTGGTATTTGAAAATCTTAATATCAAATCTGCTCTGATACATTTATCAAAGGTCGTGCCTACTATCAGTGGCGGAATCATAAATTCGATTTACGAGAGGCTAAATTCAGGGACGTTCTTGAGTTGTGCTAAATTTTGAGGGGTCATAGGCGGATTCTTGAAATACAACTTCAGTTCATAAAAAAAATAAAAAGTAACAAAATTAAAATTTTGTTGGATTTGAGAATCTTAATTTTGAGTAAAATTTTGAGACCCCTCTAACTGAATTGTTGGTCCGCCAATTTAAAATGGTTGCTAAGAAAATTTACAAAAGTAAAAAATTAGAAACAATAATATTTTGCATTTAAGATTTGATATTTTGAAATTTTAAAATTTTAAAAGGAATTCTATGATAAATCAAATAATAATAATTTATTTATAAAAAATAAATATATTTTTTTATTGGGGTCCGCAGGGTCTTCGCCATTTTCTAACACAATAGTCAAGTATAATACTTCTTATATGTTTGGTCTCGAATTCCGACTTGTGAAACAACCTCTTTATAAAAAAAGAGACGCATAGCGTCTGCGTATATCGACTTACATGGTAAGTCTTACAAGCATACGACCTTAAAAGCTTTGAGCATGAGAGAATCTGTTAGTACTAAAAAATCATTTGGAGTTGAATAAGAAGAATATACCTCAGGACCTGTAAGTTTCCTCAAGTACTCCAGGAGTCGACCAGTGAGGCTAACTGCTAAAGAATTTCTCTTTCTTTTGATAATTTTCTGAGCTTTCAAGATAAATTTAAGTGGGTTTGAAGATTCAGCTTGGGTTATCAAGTCAGGTACCGATACATGCAAGAACCCGAACTGGTTCCCCCACGGCGACTCGGCATTAGGCTTTACCATCTCTTTCACTGACTTGTATCCTCCATGCTTCTTGTATTCAGCAACACAAGTGCTGTAGAATGTGTACTATTGTTTGATTTTCTGGTCGATTCTTGCATGTACAATCGAGTCCCGAAGAATATTATACCCGTAATCACATCGTTTATCGTCTGTTAAATAAACAAACATTAAGATTTATTTTCAGTGAAGTCCAATAATTCATTTCAGCAAAACTTGTGAGAATTAATTATGTTTTTTTTTTTTTTTTCTTTTTGCTTAAAAATAAAGGTCAAAAACGGTGGAACCAACTGTTACATAGTTCCCATTAATTTTTTCAACATTGGGGTGTGTAACCAGGACTTAAATGATTGTGGGACAAACATATTAATCACGAATAAAATAATATAGTTTAATTAGACCCAACTACCAGAGATGCGTAGGATCATAGGAGTAGTTGTCTTCACATTAACTGAGAGAAAGAAAAAATCGTAGGATCATATGTTTGAAGCTTTCATTCCAGATAAACAATTTTTTCCTTCAATACATAGTTTCTCTCTTTATGCAACTACTGCACAATAACGCTGGATGTCAGCCAATAAGGCCGAGAAGCCAATGTTACAATAAAGACAGAGTCCCAAGGACCCTCTACTCTTTTCGGAAAGAGTAATTATCTCACCAATCCCCACTTAATCCCTTCCTCAAAGGTATTCGAGATTTTTTACCAATCTTATTATCAAACCAAAATTTTTAGGCAACACTCTAGCTCCTATTACACAAGACTCTCGCTATAACCATGGTTTGAGAAAAATCCTAATATAAGTAACTTTACATGTTTAAGATTATTTTCATAATTTGAACGTGTGATCAAACGGATCTCAAATTAACACTTAACCATAGCGTTAAACACAATTTTTTGCAAAAATCTTACTTATAATTTTTTTTTTAAAGTTAAAATAAAGATAACTATAAAAAGTATTCAAATTTCTTACCACTCCAAGCTTGGCCTTAACTTGTTTGATCTCATCAAGAGAAAATGTCGTCGTCGTTATTGTAGTAGGCTTGAGCTCAACTCCAGGCTCAGCAGATCGTATTGGCGTTCGATCATCTTCAATGCAACTGCTCTTCAAGAGACTCCATCCAAAATCTGACACGGTGTTGAAAGCTGAAGACAAAAACTTTGGCACATTCATGAGCATGCTGTGATTCTGACTGTCCATTTTGGATGGGCATTGAAGCGAAGGAAATGACAAGGAGAGTGAAGGATTATCAGCTCTTTGTAGACAAGAAAGAAGAGCTCCCACTAATGAAAATCCGTCACCAAGAGCATGATGAAGCTTGAAAATCAAAACACCAGCTGCATTTGTTGTAGGGTATTTGAGTATATGAATTTCCCAGAAAGGTCTGCTTTGCGGAAACTGTTCCATTGCTATTTTTGTTAAATAGTCATTAAGATAATTGTCATATGAATTTAGTGACAATCCTGAAGGAAATATGGGGATATTCACATGGTCTTTCAGCTTCACATCAATTTTCTTCCATTGTTTCACTCCATTTTTGTCCTTGACCTGATTTCAAAAAAAAAAAAAACAAAACAAAACAAAAAACAAAACTCAGCACCCATAAGGGAGTCACAATGATTGATGATTCATTATAATGTTAAAAGTAGAAGAAAAATGCTATTTTGTCTAATAATAGACATGCTCGAACAGGCAAAAGCAGCAGTTAACTGTTGCTTTTGCCTGGTTAGGCTTTCCCATCTTGTAGCTGCCCTCGAAGTACAAATAAAGAAAATAGACAGCCCTCTATACGTGCAATATTTGCATAGCGATTTCATCAGCCGCTATGGATTAAAAGCTACATGACAAAGAGTCCCGAACATATTCAAAATGTTATAAGCAGGGAAAATTGTGCAATAAAATTTTGAAATCGAAGTCTTAATTGACATGCCAAATATATATATGCTCAACATGAAAATGTACACATTTTACAAAGAAAATAGAAAGAGAGAATGTTTGTACTTACCATAATGGAGGAGAAGCGAGGGTTGATGGGGAGGAACACATCCTTAAGCAATGACATGGTAGCCGAATCATCGATTGGGTTTTCAGATTCCAAAACAGCAAGAATACACACAGACAGAACAGAACTGTTGAAGTACTGTCCAGTAGGGCTAACTGGTTCTGATACTTCATCAATAAACTCCATAGTTATGTATTCTTCTTGATGATCATGCAGCTACACTACTTGCCATTAACTTAATAGTTTCCAGTTAATGCTATATGTATCGGTCTATCCAACTCCATTTAGGCTTCTAGCATTTATTTTTTATCAGTCAGTGCATCAGCTGCATTCAATTTTCAGAAGTAGTTGGGGAATGGTGACATTTTGGTTGATATTGATTAATATCATCAATGCCATTGTAAAGCACTTCACGATCCCCTCCTTAGAGCGGGCCCAATCTTAGAAAGGGGTTCGTGAATCTCTTTAGTTCGAATATTCTACATGTCATACAATTCAAACATATATGCAAAGTAAATAATACTTCTTAAATTACAATTTGGAAAATCTCCGAAGAAATTCTTCAATATTAATGTTTACTATTGTAACATCTGCAATCTGGAAGATGCTACCTGCCACAGGGAATATGTTGTACTATCCCTCTGAGCCTCTGACTATCTGTCTGTAAACATCTTAACTGAGCTAATCTCAACTGACTTTATCATGCATAGGGACCATTTCTCCGACTCATCAATATGAAATGCATCTCAAATATTCATATATTGTACTCATTAGTACTACATCACAACTCTACTAATAAACACATTAGCACATTACAATAACTTATTCTATACAGTGCATGACATACAACTTTTACTTTGACTCTGACAATATTGAAACTCTATACACACTCTGGTGGACTCAGACCCTCTAGTGACTGCCATCAGTATCCATCCTCCCGAGCTCGTCCTCCAAGGTCCTGCAAATAAAACACTGGGAGGGGGTTAGATCATTTGAACGATCTAATTGAGTGGACGAAAACTGAAAATACTGTTATAAAAACGTTTGGTTTAAAAACCAAAGTTCAGAAATAGCTTAATATGAAAAACTCTTTTCTGATCTGAAAACTCTGAACTATTTTCTGAAAATCTTTTCTGAAAACTCTTTTGTAAAACTCATCTTTTCCGAAAGTCTCTTTCATAAACTGAAAACGACTTCTTTCTTTCTGGAAAACTTTTCTAAAACCTGTTTATGGGAAACTCTTATAAACTGCATTCTCTGAATTTATTTCTAGAAAAAATTTCTCTGGAACTTTTTCTAGAAACTGTGTCTGGAACCGTTTCTAAAAACTGGTCTCTGTATCTGAAAAACCTGACGTATGGGGGCGTTACTTATTGACGTCCCCCCATACGCCTAACTAGAGCCAGGAGTGCAAATCCATGACTTTGGGGCGTTACGTTTCGCCGTCCCGCCACTAATGTCCCTGAAACTATAACTGGGGGTACGGATCTATGCTACCTTCCAAGTTCTGAAACTAGGATCTAGGGGCATCTGTTATCCCGAGTCCTGAACTAGGATCTGGGGCGTTACGTATCGTCGTCCCCCCAGTCCTCTACATGTGCTCTCCGTCAATTCCATAACTGAATCAAGTTACAAACTGAGGTGAATTTTTCCCTCATGCCTCGAAAAATCATAAAACTAGGCTTTGAAAATATTTATTTTTCAAATATAACTTAAAACATGATCTTTCATAAAATAACTGCAATAAAATCAACTAACGCCATAGAAGCGTAAAATTAAGTCTGATATGGAAAATAACATAATAAAAGTCAATTTTAAAGAAAAGTGTCCACTCACAGGTCTGAAATTTGGCTAGTGATATGTCACTCGTCGAAGGGAAGCGCTGCTCCCGTGATGATCTATAATTGAGAAACTCAATTAGAATATGAGTCGTGGAGTATACTTCGGAACTAGGTTAAATTTAATCATTTAAACACTTATTACCATTTCAAGATACATGACATCTATACTACAATGTAGTGTATGTATACGGGCTAACACGAGTCCATTAGGTGTAGGGGTTTTATGGCGAAAATCCGGTAACGCAGCGGAATCGTGGAAAATCAAAATTTTCCGATTTCAAAATTTTTCTTGGATCAATTAAATAAACTTATTTATTTAATTACCCAATTATCAAATTCTAAAAAATTACACAAGAAACCAAATTTCTTAGTAATTACCGAATTGCCCCAATACTTTACAAATTGATCATTTTAGTCTTAGAATTGTCAAATATAATTTTGGATGATTCTAAATCATTTGTAAAATGATTTTCAACATGTCCAACACATCAAAATCAGATTGCAACAAAATCCCCAATTTTTGTCTAATTGCCGAAACCACCCCAGATTTTTCAGTTTTTGCAATTTTTTCCTTTTATGTTCAAAACATGCCAAGATCAAATCCAATCAACTCAAAAATTAATATGCATCATATACACACCATAATACATCACATATATGAAAAGCCTCAAATTTGGAAAGGGTTAAGAACCCTAATTTTACAATTTCTTCAAATTGACAAATCTTATCAAATCAATTAAATCCATCACTTTAATTCAATCTAAACTACACCAAACAAGTCTCACCATCATGAAACAACTCAAGAACAATTCTAGGTCATCAATGAGTGGCTTACCAATTCTAGAATGACAACATCATTATCAAATAATCAAAAGTAAGCCATTGAAACCATTTCAAATTTACTTTACAGCCATACATGCATACATCTTTCATAGAAGTTCACAACCAATTAAAACACAGACTATAAGTGTAGAGACAACATCCTAGCAACACATGTTGTAGCTAAGCATGTTAGAAACATTTTTTATGTTGGAAGATTTAAAGAAAAACTTACAAAACTCAAAGATTTCCAAGCTTTTCTTCTTTGCCTTCAAACTTTTCTCTCAACTCTTTTGTGTTTGTTTTTGTAACTTATGAACCCTTAACCTAATGAAATGAAACAAAACAATATATACCTCCACCAATTTAGCCTTGGCCGAAATTGTGTAAAATATCTATATATTTAATTTTTGTTTCATTTAATTTTTGCTTTATCAACTTGCAAACTTGATCATTACAACTTTAATGAATTTCAACAAGTCAACAAAAGTAACTCAAGGCATTTCCAATAAATATCAAAACTTAAGATATTTATATTTTTAATTAATTTAATTATTTAACAATTAAATAATTAAATAATTATTTAAATATAAATATTTTAAATATATGTGTTATATTTACATTAAATATCCAAATATATATATATATATGATATATGTCAAATATCCCAATTTGACATTTAATTAGTGTGTATTTAATAAAATCTATCATTAAATATAAATATACAATAATTAGGAAATGACTATTAGGTCCATTCGCATGTATTTTTCATTTAACCTTTAAACGACTTATAAATAATCAGTATTATTCATAAAAGTTACCCTAGTGCTCTACGAGTATATTTCACTAGTGAGACTCTCTAGATTCAAACATATCCGTCACGAAATCAAATTTCATGTCCATAATTTACCCACCCGTAAATTATGACGATCACGGATAAACTCGCTAAATCATACAGGTCGAGGTCATGGCATATTTATAATTCCTCTGTCACAAGTATCCAGATATATCCCAAAGATATAGATATAAACGTCAAATCTCTATGGGGACAATCTCATCGACGTCTCTATTAGCAATCTCAAAAAGAACACTTAGAACTCACTTCTAAAGTGTACCACGGGCCCATGGTTAATCATATATGGACTTCCTATGCTCTGTACACAGAACTGACGGATCCTATCTCGACACACACAGGACACCCTAAGGATCTGTCCACACCCAACGAATAGGCGGAGGTTTGATCTAAATAGATCGGTGATGTGACTGTCATCTAAGTGTGGAAGATGTCTCATGTGCCCACAGTGGTATCTCAAGTCGAAGGATCACAAATGCTACTCAACCCGAGAAGATTCTTATTGACGTTGGTGTACCATCCATTAAGAATCTTCGGTGAGTCATTCAGTGTTTATCCGCTATAAACACATACACATCTATACGAGTCTCCAAGACTCATGGTTCATTGGGAAACCATTGGAATCATATATTCAAGTATATGACATGCAACGGTCTCAGCGGGTTTACTTTACTGACCAAGTAGTGTAAACCTTGACCATGAATAGTCTAAGAATGACAGCGTCATGATACAACTCAATGTCAGTTGCAACGCTTTTGCAACTGCATCATGACTAATCATTCTATGGTCTATTATGTCTTTACCATATAAGAAGATATATTATATTATAGAAACTACTCATTTTATTCATAATAAAACGTTTACAATAGTATTTACAAGGAAATACAACCGAGAATTGGCGCTCTGAGCACCAACCCTAACAAAATCTCTCATTTGCTCTAGTGCCAAAATCGATTGTATCTAATACCCATCGACTTCACATGTTTATCAAATAACTTTGGAGGTATGACCTTCGTAAACGGGTCTGCTACAATAACTTCACTCGGTACCTTACACACGACAATATCCCATCGTGACATAATCTCTCGAATGATGTGGTACTTGCGTTCCACAAGCTTCAACTTCTGATGCGCCCTCAGTTCCTTTGCTTGCGCAATGGCTCCAGTATTATCACAGTATAACAGAATCGCATTCTTGATACTTGGGACAACTCCCAATTCTATGATAAAGTTCCTAATCTATACAGCTTCCTTTGCAGCTTCAGAAGATGCAATGTATTCTGCCTCTTTGGTGGAATCTGTTGTTGACCCCTGTTTGGAACTCTTCCAGCAAACTGTACCTCCGTTAAGGGTAAAGACGAATCCAGATATAGACTTTCTATCATTGGGATCCGATTGGAAGTCGGAATCCGTATACCCATTAACTTGCAGTTCACTTCCTCCATAAATAATTAACTTATCCTTAGTACCTTTAAGATACTTCATGATATGTTTAATGGTCATCCAATGGTCATTTCCTGGATTGGACTGATATCTACTGGTTACGCTAACAGCGAAACTGATATCAGGCCTAGTACATAACATGGCATACATTATGCTACCCAAACACGAAGCATACGGTTGGTTAGATATTCTAACCTTCTCATCTTCTGTTTGTGGACTCATCTTCTTTGAAAGATGAATCTCATGTCTGAATGGTATATTTGCTGTCTTACAGTTACCAAAATTGTACCGTTCCAAGATCTTATCTATGTACGTTGATTGTGATAACCCAATCAGCTTCATTTCTCTATCTCTATAGAGTTTTATGCCTAAAACATAAGAAGCTTCTCTCAGGTCCTTCATGGAGAAATTCTTACAGAGGTAAGCTTTGACGCCTTGCATCATCCCTATATCATTCCCAATGATTAGGATGTCTTTAACATAGAGGACTAAAAATACAACCATGCTCCCACTGGCCTTCTGATACACACAAGATTCTTTCGAATTCTTGAGAAAATCAGACAATCTAATAATCTCGTTGAATCGAAGATTCCAACTTCGTGAAGCTTGTTTAAGTCCATAAATGGACTTCTTAAGCTTACATACCATACCCGAGTTTTCGCTAGACGAAAAACCTTCCGGCTGTTCCATATAGATTTCTTCATCAAGAAATCCATTGAGAAAAGCTGTTTTGACATCCATTTGCCAAATCTCGTAGTCATGATACACAGCTATAGAAAGCAAAATCCTAATAGACTTAAGCATTGCTACTGGTGAAAAAGTTTCATCGTAGTCGACGCCAGGTCGCTGCGTGTAACCTTTTGCTACCACTCGGGCCATATAGGTTTCAACATTTCCATCAGGCCCGCGCTTCCTCTTGTAAACACATTTACAACCGATAGGAACAATTCCTTCGGGAAGCGGAACCAAGTCCCAAACTTGATTCTCATGCATTGATTCTAACTCGTATTTCATGGCACTTTGCCATTTCACGGAGTCGATGTCCAACATCGATTCTCTATAGGTAAAAGGATCAGTCTCTTCAACTAAGAGAACATCAAGACTTTTTTCTTGTATCAAATACAAGCGTTCAGGAGGTCTAGATACCCTTTGTGACCTACGGAGTGTGTGTGTTGAAGGTTCATCATCTACTTAAACTTCAGGTTCCTCCGTTGGTTCGATGTTTTCAGGTTGGACTTCATCAAGTTCAACTTGTCTATGATTACCATCTTCTGACAAAAATTCTACTTCTAGAAATTTTGCGAAGCGAGCTACGAACACATTTCGATGCTCGGTATCATAGAACAGATATCCCTTCGTATTCGAAGGATATCCAACAAACCTAAAATTTTACCCCCGAGGCGAAAGCTTATCTTGCTAAGTCATCCTGACATAGGCAGGACAACCCCAAACCTTAATATAATTAAGATTTGGTCTCCTACCGGTCCATATCTCATAGAGAGTCGTAGGAACAGCTTTTGAAGGAATCTTATTCAAAAGATGTGCAGCTGTTAAAATAGAGTAGCCCAATAAGTAATATGTCAAATCTGTAAGACTCAACATTGATCAGACCATATCCAATAAAGTCTGATTTCTCCTCTCAAACACTCCATTGTGCTGTGGAGTACCTGGAGGAGTATATTGAGCGAGAATCTCATTCTCATTCATATAATCCATGAACTCACTGCTCATATATTCGCCGCCTCGATCAGATCGAAGACATTTAATATATTGACCAGTCTGTTTTTCTACTTCATTTCAGAACTCTTTGAACTTTTCAAAAGTTTTCGATTTATGTCGCATCAGATAGAGATAACCGTACCGTGACAGATCATCGGTAAAGGTAACGAAGTACGAATAACCACTGTGAGCAGTCTAACTTAGTCCCCACATACATCAGAATGTACGAGTTCTAGTAAGTTAGTGGGGCGGTGTCCAACACCAGAAAATGAGGCTTTGGTCATCTTACCCTGAATACACGATTCACAAGTTGGATAGGGTTCAATGGTGAGATCTGATATCAAACCATTTCTAACCAATTGGGTAAGGCGTTTAACGCCTATATGACCTAGCCTCATATGTCAGAGTTCAGTATTATTAACAATAGGTAAACCACGTTTATTAATCCCAGTATTCAAAATATCTTTAGAAGTATGCAATGTGTAATGACCATGCTCATTTGGACAACAAATGATCTGAATATTACGTTTATCATATAAATATAAAGAACAGTTCTTAATATTAATACGATAGCCTTCTGTATCTAATACAAAAAGAGATATAATATTTGCTACACATCCCGGTACAACGTAGCAATCATACAACAAAAGGTTCCTATTCGCCAAAGGGATCTCGCATACTCCCACTGCAACTGCATCCAGAGAGTCTCCACTCCCAAAGCGCAATTGCATCTCTCCAGGCTTCAGTTTCTTACTTTCCTTCAGCACCTGCAACGAATTGCAAATGTGAACAGGACAAGCATAATCTAAAATCCAGCTGGATGTAACAGCTTCACAAGCCAGTGAGATATCAATCTCCTTCCTTATCTGGGCAATGTAGTCAGGACAGTTCATTTTCCAGTGCCTGACTTTGCTGTAGTGATGGCATTTTTCGTCAGAAGCCATTTTGGGCATTGCTATCTTTCCCTGTGGTTTAGAACCGAAACCCTTATTCTTCTTCGCTTTCGTCTTCTTTCCCTTTGACCAGGTCTGGGAAGAAGCAGAAAGTGAAGTAGGTTTCAGAGGGCGAGTCGGTACTCCATTCCTTAGGTCCTCTTCCGCCGTGATCAACATCCTATGCAGTTCATGGTAGGAACAAATAATCCCATTCATGTTGAAATACATCACGAATTGGCGATATGAAGCTGAGAGCGAACCAAGAATGACACTCCTACCGAGAATGTCATTCAGAGGGAGATTATGTTGCCTCAGTTGATCGATCAAATCGATCATGTGAAGAACATGCGAGCTCACAGCTTGCCCCTCGTCCAGTCGCGCATGGAACAGTTCCATCGTAACTTAGTGAACAACGATTTGTTCTTGGTTCATGAACGATTCTCTTAATCGCATCATCATACTATACGCATTTGTCATGCCATAATATTGTTTCTTGAGTCCCGGTGCCAGTGAACTCAAGATGTATGATTTGACTTTTAAATCATCATCTTTCCAAGCTTGGAAAACTTGGTGTTCCTCCGGTGTTGCGTCCTCAGACACAGCAAGAGGCAGCAGACCCTCAAGTACATATCCTAACTTCTCATAATTAAGGACAATCCTTAAATCCAAATCCCAATCGGCGAAGTTCTTAGCGCCCTTAAGTTTGTTCGTATCCAACATACGCTCAAACGGATTAGTCGATTGTGCCGCCATCGCTAATCTATCATATTTATTACGAAAAACGATTAGCAGAAATAAATCAGTTTCATATAATATCAAAAGCATTAACTAGACCATGAATTTTTAATCTAAAAAGGTACATCCCACTAAATCATGCAATACTGTAATCCCTAAACAGAATACAAAGATTTAATAATTAAATTAAGTACAAATAGTGAAAGGTGGATCCCATGAGTATATTTCAGCTCACAGCTTTGGCACGTTCTCGCCTACGTATATTCATCAGGTAGACAACTCCTTGTCAATCACTCAATAGTGACTCATCGGTTTCCGGTCTTGGTCGTTTCTCGTTGTGACAACTTAGGCACGTTCACAAGGAGACGTACCAAGGTTAAACTTGTTAATGATAAACTCAAGCTACTTGCGTAACCCTGATAACTTTGGCACGTTCAGGATTCCGCTTTTGCTTGAATTTATCTAGTATTAGATATACATCCGGCATAAATAAATTTCTATCGGCTACACCCTCACAGCTTTGGCACGATCTCGGATGTAGTCACAGAAAAAATATCCATAAACTGTATTGACAAGACGGACCATGTAACATGCATCAAATACATAATTAACATAAACCTTATTAATTATGAATTTTCCGCAAAAGATGTTTTTTACTTTATTTAATCAAATTAAATAAACACATGCATGTATCTAGTAAAGATTAAATTAAACATTGAATTTAAAAGGCATAATCAGATTAGGGTGTCCAGAATCAGACTCGCTCTGATACCATTTTGTAGGGGTTTTATGACGAAAATCCGGTAACGCAGCGGAATCGCGGAAAATCAAAATTTTCCGATTTCAAAATTTTTCTTGGATCAATTAAATAAAATTATTTATTTTATTATCCAATTATCAAATTCTGAAAAAATACACAAGAAACCAAATTTCTTGGTAATTACCGAATTGCCCCAATACTTTATAAATTGATAATTTTAGTCCTAAAATTGTCAAATACAATTTTGGATGATTCTAAATCATTTCTAAAATGATTTCCAACATGTCCAACACATCAAAATCAGATTGCAACAAAATCCCCTATTTTTGTCTAATTGCCGAAACCACCCCAGATTTTTCAGTTTTTGCAATTTAGTCCTTTATGTTCAAAACATGCCAAGATCAATTCCAATCAACTCAAAAATTAATATGCATCAGATACACACCATAATACATCACATATATGAAAAGTCTTAAATTTGGAAAGGGTTAAGAACCCTAATTTTATAATTTCCTCAAATTGACAAATCTTATGAAATCAATTAAATCCATCACTTTAATTCAATCTAAACTACACCAAACAAGTCTCACCATCATGAAACAACTCAAGAACAATTCTAGGTCATCAATGAGTGGCTTACAAACTCTAGAATGATAACATCATTATCAAATAATCAAAAGTAAGCCATTGAAACCATTTCAAACTTACTTTATAACCATACATGCATACATCTTTCATTGAAGTTCACAACCAATTAAAACACAGACTATAAGTGTAGAGACAACATCCTAGTAACACATGTTGTAGCTAAGCATGTTAGAAATATTTACTATGTTGGAAGATTTAAAGAAAAACTTACAAAACTCAAAGATTTCCAAGCTTTTCTTCTTTGCCTTCAAACTTTTCTCTCAACTCTTTTGTGTTTGTTTTTGTAACTTATGAACCCTTAACCTAATGAAATGAAACAAAACAATATATACCTCCACCAATTTAGCCTTGGCCGAAATTGTGTAAAATATCTAGATATTTAATTTTTGTTTCTTTTAATTTTTGCTTTATCAACTTGCAAACTTGATCATTACAACTTTAATGAATTTCAACAAGTCAACAAAAGCAACTCAAGGCATTTCCAATAAATATCAAACTTAAGATATTTATATTTTTAATTAATTTAATTATTTAACAATTAAATAATTAAATAATTAAATAATTAAATAATTAAATAATTATTTAAATATAAATATTTTAAATATATGTGTTATATTTACATTAAATATCCAAATACATATATATATTTATGATATATGTCAAATATCCCAATTTGACATTTAATTAGTGTGTATTTAATAAAATCTATCATTAAATATATATACAATAATTAGGAAATGACTATTAGGTCCATTCGCATGTATTTTTCGTTTAAGCTTTAAACGACTTATAAATAATCAGTATTATTCATAAAAGTTACCCTAGTACTCTACGAGTATATTTCACTAGTGACACTCTCTAGATTCAGGCATATCTGTCACGAAATCAAATTTCGTGTCCATAATTTACCCACCCGTAAATTATGACGACCACAGACTGAATCATACATGACTACATGTCGAGGTCATGGCATATGTATAATTCCTCTGTCACAAGTATCCGGATATATCCCAGGGATATAGATATAAACGTCAAATCTCTATGGGGACAATCTCATCGACGTCTCTATTAGCAATCTCAAAAAGAACACTTAGAACTCACTTCTAAAGTGTACCACGGGCCCATGATTAATCATATATGGACTTCCTATGCTCTGTACACATAACTGACGGATCATATCTCGACACACACAGGACACCATGAGGATCTGTCCACACCCAACGAACATGCGGAGGTCTGATCTAAATAGATCGGTGACGTGACTGCCATCTAAGTGTGAAAGATGTCTCATGTGCCCACAGTGGTATCTCAAGTCGAAGGATCACAAATGCTACTCAACCCGAGAAGATTCTTATTGACGTTGGTGTACCTTCCATTAAGAATCTTCGGTGAGTCATTCAGTGTTTATCCGCTATAAATACCTACACGTCTATACGAGTCTCCAAGACTCATGGTTCATTGAGAAACCATTGTAATCATATATTCCAGTATACGACATGTACCGGTCTCAACGGGTTTACTTTACTGACCAAGTAGTGTAAACCTAGACCAGGAACAATCCAAGAATGACACTGTCATGATACAACTCAATGTTAGTTGCGACGCTTTTGCAACTGCATCATAACTAATCATTATATGGTCTATTACATCTTTACCATATAAGAAAATATATTATATTATAGAAACTGCTCATTTTATTCATAATAAAACATTTACAATAGTATTTACAAGGAAATACAATCGGAAATTGGCGCTCTGAGCACCAACCCCAACATAAGGATGGCCATTAACACGTTAGTGTGAATCTAGAATGAACTAGAATTGATTTAGGGAAAATTTTGTTTTTGTGTCGCGACACGGGACCTTGCGTGTCGCGACTCGAACAATTTCGGAAACGTATGCACTAAAATTTCCAAGTCGTGTCGCGACGTGGCCAATCCAGAAACGAATCTGCCAAAATTTTCCAGTACGCGTCGTGAC
>SKCR01053005.1:0-49085 GCA_019454045.1 Zanthoxylum bungeanum | reverse complement strand
AAGTTGCAGAATATACTTACATTGATCGGTTGAAGTACAAAACTTTCTTTGGATGTAGAAGCTTCAAGCTAAGGGTGACAATGGGCCGAGCCGGGCCGGGCTTTTGCAAGCCCGGCCCGAGCTCGGCCAACAAAAAAAAAGCCCGGGCCCGGGCTTTTTTTTGGGCCCGAATTTAAAAAAAAAAATTTAAAATTTAAAATATATAAAATAAAATATATTTACAACTATATACAAAGACAATTATAAATAAATCACAAGTTTCATTGATAAATAAACAATTTAATGTTAAAAATAAATAAAAATGATACAAACATATTAAATATATATATTTATATATTTATGTTTTTTTAAAAAAAACATTTTGGCACGGGCCGGGCCCGGCCAAAATAGGAAAGCCCGGCCCGGGCCCGGGCCCGTGCCGGGCTTTCATTTTAAGGCCCGGCCCGGGCTTTTTCCACCCCGGGTCGACCGGGCCGGGCCAGGCCGCGGGCTTAAACTGCCACCCTTACTTCAAGCCCTCTTTTTGAGTTCCAAACTTTTGGGTGAGTTTCTCTATCACCTTTCTATGACTCCCAAAATGCTAGCTTTGTCCAAAACGAAACAAAATTTTCTCCTCTAAGGAGAGGTGAGTTCGGCAATGAGAGAGGGAGAGTATGAGTGAATAGTATTTTTTGTGTTTTCAAAAAAACATAATACCAAAGTTGTGAAAAAGTGTGTGTTTTGACTTCCAAAGTACAATTTGTAGGGGTGTTTAGGGGCATAATCCGGTAACGCAGCGGAAGCGGCGGAAGATCGTATCTTCCGATTTCAAAACTTTTTCTCGGATTAATTAAATAAACATATTTATTTAATATTCCAATAATCAAATTATGAAATAAAATTCAATAAATCATATTTAAGTGAATTTACCGAATTGCCCTTACACTTGGTATTTTGTCCATTTTAGTCCGAAATTGATCTAATCAATTTTGAATGATTCTAAATCATTTCTAAGATGAACTTAGCATGTTCAAAACATCAAAACACCAAAAGCAACCAAATCCCAAATTTCCAACTCTGGCCGAATGCACCCCCTTGGTGCCAAAGTGTGCACTTTGTCATTTCATGCATCAAAACACATCAAGATGTAATCCAATGAACATGAAAATTTATATGCATCATATACACATCCAAATGCACAACATATATGAAAATCCCAAATTTGGAATTGGTCATGAACCCTAATTTTTCAATTTCTTCAAATTGGACAAATTAGACCAAATTGGTTAAATCAATTACTTTAATCATGTTTCTTCCATCCAATCAAAGTCTCAACACAATGAAACAACTCAAGATCAAATCTAGGTCATCTAAGAGTGGGTCAACAACTCTAGATTAGCAACATGGTTTCCAAAACCTTAAAAGAAAGCTTATAACTACAATAGTCACAACCTTCCTTCATCATACATGCTCAACACTTCCATCAAAACTTCCATCAACAAAAACACAAGGAATAAAGAAAGAAATAACCTAAGAACATCATATGTTAAAGCCTAGATCCTAAGGAACATTTTCCTTTCTAATAGCAAGTTGGAAAAACTTACTAAAATCCAAGCTTTCTTTGATTTCTTCTTTCTTTCTCACAAGCTTCCTTTGCTTCCATTAATGGAGTTTTTCTTTAAAGTGTATTAGGTTAAGAATGAATGAAATGAAATGAAAAACAATATATACTTAGAAACATTTGCCTTGGCCGAAATTACCTAGCCAAATACAAGTTTTTGCAATTTCAATTTCATTTCACTTTACATTTGGTCAACTTGCATAAATATCCAAATAACACTTTATTAGATATTTAATTAAGTCAACAAATGCAACTAGAAAAAATATAACTCTTATATTTAAGTGTTATGGCCGAATTAATGAAAATAAAGGAAAAAGATATTTTCATTTTCAAACAATTTTGAACAAATATCTTAAGAAGTCAAAATCAATTTGACAACATTTTCCTTTAATGTAAAGTCAAACATTTAGACTTATAATCATTTCCTAACTTTATCATTTGGTGATATATTTATATTTTAATTATATTAATCATTTAACAATTAAATAATTAAATAATTAATTAAATACAAATATATCAAATATATGTATTATATTACTTTAAATATCTCAAATACATATATTGATGATATATGTCAAATACCTTTATTTGACTATTTTTAATGTGTATTTAATAATATCATATATTAAATACAAATACACATTAATTAGGAATTGATGGTTCGGCCCGTTCGCATGTATTTTTCGTTTAACGATTAAACGATTTATAAATAATCATCATTATTCATAAATGTTGCTCTAGTGCTCTACGAGTATGTTTCATTATTGAGACTCTCTAGATTCAGGTATATCCGTCACGAAATCCAATTTCATGTGCATAATCTCTCCACCCGTAGATTATGACGATCACGGATAATCTCACTGAATCATACAGGTCGAGGTCATTGCATACGTATAATCCCTCCGTCACAGGTATCCGGATAATCCCAGAGATATAGATGTAAACGTCAAATCTCTATAGGTATTATCTCGTCGACGTATCCATTAGCAATCTCTAAATAACAATCGGAACTTACTTCCGAAGTATACTGTGGCCACAGATTTAACAGACTGCTAATTATATATGGACTACCTATGCTCTGTACACAGAACTGACGGATCATATCTTGACACACACATGATATCCTGAGGATCGATCCACACCCAACGAACAAGTGGAGGTCTGATCTAAATAGATCGGTGACGTGACTGTCATCTAAGTGTGGAGGATGTCTCATACATCCACAGTGGTATCTCAAGTCGAAGGACCACTATGCTACTCAACCCAAGAAGATTCTTATTGACGTTGATGTACCATTCAATAAGAATCTTCGGTGATCCGTTCAGTGTTTATACACTATAAACACCTACACGTCTATACGAGTCTCCATAGACTCATGGTTCATTGGGATGAACCATCGGACCAAGTCTCGATATACGACATGTACTGGTCTCAACGGATTTGACTAACCGACTCGTGTTAGCAAATCTTGACCAGGAACTATGTTTGATAATATACATATAGCAGTGACACTTCCCAATGTCAATTACAAACTAACTTTGTAACTGTGTACTACATTATATATTATCGGGCCTTTGTCTAATATATACATATCACTAAACCACATTTAGTTTCAATCTAATCGTAATCATATCGAATACGTATATAAGAACAAGAGGTGCAACCATAAATAAGTAATATTATGGAATAAGGGGATGTTCGTATTCATGAATCAACATAAATACGGTCCGGATTGGCGCTCTGAGCACCAACCCCAACAATTTCTCCCACTTGCTCTAGTGCCAATCCACGGTATCATATACTCATCTCAATGTGCATCGTATGCACATGGCCCTCAAAATCTCACCCAGTACTTAAGAGGTAGGCAACAAAAACAAGTCCGCTATGACATATTGAGTTTGTCAAACAAACTACAGTTACTGGGTGTCCAAGTATTAAGGATCAAATCCAAAATACTATGAAGACAACGCAAGCACAATAACAATTCAAAACTTCTATTTATAAGGTCACTATGCAACTTCATAAGTCAATACTTTATAAGTTGCATTTAATTCCACTATAAAAGTAGAATCCTTCATGACACTCCCACTGCATCTTTTCTGACTCTTTATGACGTAGACTGTCTAACGTCATAATTAGTCTCAAAACTAATATGACCCTAATGGTTGAAGACTGTATTATCCATGAATTAGAAACTCGTTCTTAATATCTCAAAGATCACAAAGAACGTGTTTCAAGATCCATCATATGGTCTATAAGATGTCAAAATAACTCGTAACAATTACGATTAAATCGACATCGATAATCGCACATAATAAAGTATTCACTATGTCATCATCAAATGATAAATAATATTGTTTAGACATTCTAATCAATATCTCTTTCGAAAAAAGGAATCATCCTTTACGAAAGATGAATACTATGTATAAGACACACAATAACTGTCTAACAGTTATACTAACTGTCATACAGATAGCCTAGTTATGTCCTTTATTAGATCATATCTAATGTACGAATAATAGGAGTATCTCAAAAGTCTCTTGGTTTTATATCTTATATAAAACTTTATATCGTATAACAAAGACTACTCCCACTGTTTTCACGGAGTAAAGAAGACTTAGGTAAACCTTCTACCTAACAAATATCTCATTATTACTATAATAATGATAATGTTTGTTAGGATATATAACAATAGAAAGTAATTTGTACGCTCCCACTAACCCTTTTATCACATATGTATTCTATATACTTTGACAAGATCAAACAATTTGACGATATCAAAAATATAGAACACATATTTCTGGAAGACTTATCCGAGTCTACAATAGGCTCTGTAAGCAAGCACACTAAACTGCGATCTTAGCAGAACACAAACTCTAGGGCCATTTAAGAATGAACTCTTCAAATAAGGAAATCACAACTGATCTCTTATCTGAATAAGTCATCCAAAAACGCCACTTTGCATTCTTTAGCTAAAATACACAGTTTATTATCAACATTAACCAATATATCTTTAATTGTTCAATTAGCGTGACTAGAGATAAGTTTTCTCAGAATCTACAATAGATTGCTGAGTATAACTTTTCTCACTGTCATACTGTAAAGGTCAAACTTTAATAAGCTCATATTGCTTTCGCTGCGCAAACAATTAGCACATATCATGAACTAATTCATAATGAAAGCGTAATCAAGTTCAAAACTTGATCGTAGTAAGCTATGAACAATCTTAGATCTATGGTTCAATGGTGAACTTCCAGAATCGATATCAAATATCGCTTCCATTATAAGTTATAGGATAATTTTTCTTCAGTAAGAAAACAACGGAACCATTAAGTATCAAATACGTTGAATGATTCTGTTATCCTATTAAACTTGTACGGAAGATGTATAAGGGTTGTTTCATCTTATTAATTACGTAGTTCCATTTATAATTTATCATTCTCACATTTGACTTCAATAAGTCAAGTCTTTTCTACAATAGTTAACATCTGATGTTACACACCAAGTAATAAAACGATTTTATTACTTAGAATCGTAGGAAAGATATTCTATTAAATAGGATACAATATTCTATTAAACAGAATAAACGATAAACTTTTACTTATACCTCCGAGGTGTAAGTAATTTCCATTATATAACTATATATAAAAGAAAAATTGAAATCTCAAACTTTTCAAGATTCAAATTTTCTACCTATACATATCATATATGCAACCGTAGAAAATAATGGAACATTAATTAAAGAGATGAATTAGTGTTACTGGAGTATAACCCCAAGAGTATTGAAACTAATTCGGTAACATTCAATATCAAACGAACCAAATCATATAAGATCCGATTGCTCCCACTACTCAATTCCATCAAGATGGAATCATGGAAGAATAATATTGAATATGAATCATATTCACTAAACAACCTTAGAACTAATTGCTTTAAATTCATACATTTGATCGTATCAAAGATCTTTGAACAGTTCAAAGACATGTTATGAATTTTGAGGATAGAATTCTCTAAAACCTTTAGATTGAATATATTTGAACAAGTCAAAAATGTTCAATCTACGTTTCATCAGAACGGATTGAAAGTACTTGATACTTTCAAGACTTTCAATATGTGTTCCTTCAGAAACACATAACTAAGTTATGACAATTCATCAACTAAGTTACGAAGTATAGAAAACTACCTTAAGCAATTATTATCATTAAACTACATACATCCAATGTATCAGTTAAATAAATCTGGTGGTCCAATGATAATCATTGGTTAAACGAGATCTTAATCACCTTCCTGAATACAATATTCATTAAATGGATAAGGATATGTGGTGTGATCTAGTATCAAACCATCATTTACCATACGGAACAAGCATCCAATGCTTAAGTGATTAAACTCATAAAGCACCGTTCTAAATTATTTACTTTACCGAATAATTTTTCTTAATGATTATCTCTACGTCAATGACACTACTAGTTATTATAAAATATGTAACAATTGTTTATAAAGAACAAGTGACTATCCAATAGTCGCAAGTTCCGATATCAAATATCAAAACAATCGTTAACCAATATTTCAAATAACTAGACGGGAGATCTGGTATCCAATACCTATAGTTGTGGTATTGTGAAAATCGATATTTTCTATACACAAATATACGCATCTCCTTTCTTTAGCTTTACTATTTGCATTCAACTATTCACAACAATTGTAAATAACTGATTAGCAAATTGTGTCAGACACATTACCTCTAAAGGTAATTAAAGCTTAGAAATGTCATTACTAGATAAACAATACCTAATAGGGCTTTCTAAATGCCAGTCAAGAATCTCGAGACATGAACTAATTCAAGCCAATTCTTACTGCATAAGAAACTATTATCTCTAAAGTATTATATCCTAAAGGGATATCTATCTAGATTATCTATCATGACTTAGAAACTAAGTCACTAGCCATCTTTATTTTTGAAGAAAATCGGAACAATAGTTCCCGATGGTTTAGACCAATCTAATAATATCCTAGTCTAGTAGTATCTAGAACCTATTCTAGAATAAATGCAACCAAGAGTCTAGTCAGATAACATATCAAAATATGTGTGCAGTAAATAAAAGTTTAATTCTATCTACTATAGAATAAGGAAACAAACAAGCGGCAATTTCCATAATAACATACACTGTCTAAGTTATGGAATATTTTAAACTTAGCAGTGCCTCTAACCGGCGTAAACACACACGTATAACGCAAGCGCACGTATCGTTCAAGTAGTATAAAAATATCGATCCCACGATGACTTAATTCCTACTGTTGTTATTAATTGTTGAATCTATTTATTTAAAAATATCTAATTAAATGGAGAAGCGAATGATTGTTTGATTGGTTGAATGTGGTTTTACAAAATAAATAATAAAAAGACAAAAGAAAATACTAAGGAAAATAACAAAAGACACAAAGATCTAGGGTCGTGAATCATTCTAATATCATTTAAAAGATGAAGTGGTTATTTTATGTTTGTGTAATAAATCAGTTTACTAACCTGGAACACTAAATTATGCAAAAGCCTCTGTCGATGGTCAGACGCAAATACCCAGTTTAACCCAATTGAACCATATGTCTATGTCAACCAAATTATCTGGATTCATTAAGTTTAAGTTCCAATTATGGCTACCCCCGCCCGACAGGTATATTCCTATCCTGTAAGGAAATCTATTAAAGGGTTATCTATCCTCAAGGAAGATCGTGGGCTATTAAGTCTAAGGCTGAAACCTAAAATCCCTATGTCTAGTTCATTTTAGATTTACCACATCAATCTTATTGGTGATCAGACAACAAGAAGCATTAAGCTTAAGACTTAATAAGTAAACCTTTAAATTACCCAAACTATAAAATAACCCCTTATAAACCGGTGATATTAGAATTCATCACAACCCCAGATAACTAACACATAACTAGGGCTAGTAACAACTTAAAAGTAAAAGACATAAAGTAAAAATACTGAAAAGTAAAAGACATAAAGTAAAACTGAAAAGTAAAATAAAATAAAATAAAATGCTAAGGTAAAAGGAATTACTTTTACTACTACTAATTTAGATATCTCCCATAAAATAATATATAAACTTGTGATAATAATACCAACCGACCATATAGGCGGTATCCTGATTAAGTCAAATTAAGTCCAACCAGCCATAAAGGCGGAACCAAAATTAAATTACCAACCGACCAATCTGGCGGTATCATTTTTAAGTCAATATTTTAAATAGTGAATATATTATTTTTAAGGGAGATTAATCTAAATAGTAACATTAAAAGAATTACCTTTCACCCTAGCTGGGGAGTTACCTCCTCATGGTAAATAGTAAAAATGTAAAAAGTAAAAAGTAAAAATTAAATTACTATTATTACAAAACGTAATTAAATATTTTTACAAAACTAAAAACTAAAATAAAAAAAAAACTAAAAAAACTAAAGAATCTAGAGAGAGAAACTCTCTCTTAGAAGGAATTGAAGAGAGAGGAAGGTGCAATGAATTCTGAAATCTCGAGCTCAATTTATAGGCCTCGGTAGGATCCAGCGTCGCGACGCCGGGTCCTCAGCGTCGCGACGCCGGATTTGTCGACGTGGCACGCTCTGGTTCGCTGGTTTGAAGATTCTGGATAAGCTGATAAGGTGACACGTGGCAGAGTGGTTGGGCTTCAATTATTGTAACACGTGTCGGCTTCTGATTGGTCGCTGAGATTCTTATCCGCCACGTGTCAGATAAGGATAGGATATCCAATAATTGATGCTGACGTGGCGACGACGTGGCGACACGTGGGAAAGAGACTGTCGGCACCATAGAATTGCGACACGTGTCACTTCCTGATTGGATGATGATGATGTGGCACGACACGTGGCAATTTGACTTGTTGACTTGCTGACGTGGCTGATGACATGGCGGTGACGTGGCAACACATGGCGATGATGACTGTCGGCACCATAGGATGCTGACACGTGGCAAGGCGCATGTTAGCAGATCGGCTGTGATGGTGACACGTGTCACGGCGCATTTTAGCAAAGTCAAACTTTTCTCAGATTCTGATTTGTGGACCTGGCGCACGTTAGCACTGTTCGGCGCATTTTAGACATCGCGACGCGGAAGTCTGGGCGTCGCGACGCGCTTAAGACCAAAATATCCATGTTGACGCATTTTTGTCCGTTTTTGCCCCAAATTGCCTCCAATGCTTTCCAAACTTTATTTTATCTACAAAATAACACAAAATACATCAAAACGTTCACAAAACTCAAGAAACTATACAAAATATTAGGTCAAATGAGTGGGAATAAATGATATAAATACCACTCATCAGCCTCCCACTATTTTTACGTAATGCCGTAATCCCCAACGGAAAGACGAGAATTCAATAATTAAATCGAATTCCATAATGGGAAGAGGACCCCATGAATATATTTCGACTCACAGCAGAGGCACGGTCTCGCCGACGTATATTCACAGGTAGACAACTAATTGTCAATCACTCACTAGTGACTCCAAGGTTCCGGTCCTGGCCGTTTCTCGTTGTCGCTGCGAAGGCAGGCCTACAAGGAGACGTACCAAGGTTAAACTCGTCAATGATAAACTCAAGTTACTTGCGTAACCCTGACAGCTAGGGCACGTTCAGGATTCCGCTTTCGCTTGAATTTATCTAGTATCTAATATACATTCGGCATAAATAAATTTCTATCAACTACACCCTCACAGCAGAGGCACGGTCTCGGATGTAGTCAACGAAAAGATATTTATAAACCGTATTGACAAGACGGACCAAGAAACAAGTATTCCAAATACCAGTTACTATAAAACCTTATTAAGCGGGGATATTCCATAAAGTGTCATACACCCTAAATCTAATCAAATTAGATTATAACAAGCATGTATAAAGTCAAGAAAACATGATTAAACATTGAATAAAACAAGCTAATCATTTTATGGAGGCCTAGAATCAGACTCGCTCTGATACCATTTTGTAGGGGTTTTTAGGGGTAGAATCCGGTAACGCAGCGGAAGCGGCGGAAGATCGTATCTTCCGATTTCAAAAATTTTTCTCGGATTAATTAAATAAACATATTTATTTAATATTCAATAATCAAATTATGAAATAAAATTCAATAAATCATATTTAAGTGAATTTACCGAATTGCCCTTACACTTGGTATTTTGTCCATTTTAGTCCGAAATTGATCTAATCAATTTTGAATGATTCTAAATCATTTCTAAGATGAACTTAGCATGTTCAAAACATCAAAACACCAAAAGCAACCAAATCCCCAAATTTCCAACTCTTGGCCGAATGCACCACCTTGGTGCCAAAGTGTGCACTTTGTCATTTCATGCATCAAAACACATCAAGATGTAATCAATGAACATGAAAATTTATATGCATCATATACACATCCAAATGCACAACATATATGAAAATCCCCAAATTTGGAATTGGTCATGAACCCTAATTTTTCAATTTCTTCAAATTGGACAATTAGACCAAATTGGTTAAATCAATTACTTTAATCATGTTTCTTCCATCCAATCAAAGTCTCAACACAATGAAACAACTCAAGATCAAATCTAGGTCATCTAAGAGTGGGTCAAAAACTCTAGATTAGCAACATGGTTTCCAAAACCTTAAAAGAAAGCTTATAACTACAATAGTCACAACCTTCCTTCATCATACATGCTCAACACTTCCATCAAAACTTCCATCAACAAAAACACAAGGAATAAAGAAAGAAATAACCTAAGAACATCATATGTTAAAGCCTAGATCCTAAGGAACATTTTTCTTTCTAATAGCAAGTTGGAAAAACTTACTAAAATCCAAGCTTTCTTTGATTTCTTCTTTCTTTCTCACAAGCTTCCTTTGCTTCCATTAATGGAGTTTTTATTTAAAGTGTATTAGGTTAAGAATGAAATGAAATGAAAAACAATATATACTTAGACAACATTTTCCTTGGCCGAAATTACCTAGCCAAATACAAGTTTTTGCAATTTCAATTTCATTTCACTTTACATTTGGTCAACTTGCATAAATATCCAAATAACACTTTATTAGATATTTAATTAAGTCAAAAAATGCAACTAAGAAAAATATAACTCTTATATTTAAGTGTTATGGCCGAATTTAATGAAAAATAAAGGAAAAAGATATTTTCATTTTCAAACAATTTTGAACAAATATCTTAAGAAGTCAAAATCAATTTGACAACATTTTCCTTTAATGTAAAGTCAAACATTTACACTTATAATCATTTCCTAACTTATCATTTTGTGATATATTTATATTTTAATTATATTAATCATTTAACAATTAAATAATTAATTAAATATAAATATATCAAATATATGGATTATATTTACTTTAAATATCTCAAATACATACATTGATGATATATGTCAAATACCTTTATTTGACTATTTTTAATGTGTATTTAATAATATCATATATTAAATACAATACACATTAATTAGGAAATGACGGTTCGGCCCGTTCGCATGTATTTTTCGTTTAACGATTAAACGATTTATAAATAATCATCATTATTCATAAATGTTGCTCTAGTGCTCTACGAGTATGTTTCATTATTGAGACTCTCTAGATTCAGGTATATCCGTCACGAAATCCAATTTCATGTGCATAATCTCTCCACCCGTAGATTATGACGATCACGGATAATCTCACTGAATCATACAGGTCGAGGTCATTGCATACGTATAATCCCTCCGTCACAGGTATCCGGATAATCCCAGAGATATAGATGTAAACGTCAAATCTCTATAGGTATTATCCCGTCGACGTATCCATTAACAATCTCTAAATAACAATCGGAACTTACTTCCGAAGTATACTGTGGCCACAGATTTAACAGACTGCTAATTATATATGGACTACTTATGCTTTGTACACAGAACTGATGGATCATATCTTGACACACACAGGATATCCTGAGGATCGATCCACACCCAACGAACAAGCGGAGGTCTGATCTAAATAGATCGGTGACGTGACTGTCATCTAAGTGTGGAGGATGTCTCATACATCCATAGTGGTATCTCAGTCGAAGGACCACTATGCTACTCAACCCAAGAAGATTCTTATTGACGTTGGTGTACCATCCATTAAGAATCTTCGGTGAGTCGTTCAGTGTTTATACACTATAAACACCTACACGTCTATACGAGTCTCCATAGACTCATGGTTCATTGGGATGAACCATCAGACCAAGTCTCGATATACGACATGTACTGGTCTCAACGGATTTGACTAACCGACCCGTGTTAGCAAATCTTGACCTGGAACTATGTTTGATAATATACATATAGCAGTGACATTTCCCAATGTCAATTACAAACTAACTTTGTAATTGTGTACTGCATTATATATTATCGGGCATTTGTCTAATATATACATATCACTAAACCACATTTAGTTTCAATATAATAGTAATCAGATCGAATACGTATATAAGAACAAGAGGTGCAACCATAAATAAGTAATATTATGGAATAAAGGGATGTTCGTATTCATGAATCAAACATAAATACTGTCCGGATTGGAGCTCTGAGCACCAACCCCAACACAATTAATATTGTCAACCACTTCCATCATCTTTTGACAAGTTGATGTAAGTTAAAGTGGGTCTCACCACTTTATATTCCAAATTCAAGTTGACTTGTACAACACACTTTGGGTCCAGTTCATTTAATCCGACTAAACGAATTTTCCGTCGCTACGTAATTAAATCTTATTTAATTAAATAATAATGCCTAGCAAAATTATTACGAAATTCGCTTACGAATTAATTACAAATTAATTCGTTCACTTGAATTAAAATCCAATTTTAAGTCTGCATTGAAATCTAATTTCAATTAATATATCCGATATATTATTTTATCCTAAATAAATAAATTAAATAGAAAAATCCAATTTGACTATTAAATTTATTTTACCGATTAATTCCAAATTAATCGCGTTCACTCTTCTTGACGAATTTAATCCCAGATAAATTCTTACTGCAATTAATCTCAGATTAATTTTCTCTCTCATAATTAATATCGGATTAATTTTGTTCGAGTCAAATGTCATCAGTGAATCTTTGAGAAGCGACCCAAGAGATTCCTGGATATGTTGGCAGTAAATACGATTATCGGACTATCTGAACACGTGCGTACCTCGTACCACGTTCTTACCGATTTACAAGACATTGTTGGCTTCTAGCAAAGCACCGTTCCTACCAAATTATCCAGAAATATTCAACGAGGAATATATAATATGTATCAGGTGTAGTATACAATGTATTACGTAATATGATCCAGTATCGGATGTCACATGCTAGGCATAGGGCTAGAATCGTGTGCCCCGTACGAAGCATATATCGGATCATCCGCAACTAGTCTCTGTAATCGGATAATCATGACCTAGTCTTATTATCTCGATAGTTGCAGCATTCAAGAGTACTAGTTCTGTATTCTGCGTGATCATCATCTCCATATGACTGAAGTGATACTTCCATCTTGACATCACACCCAATACACTACGATTCTCAGTAAACCCAGAAGAGGCGTACACAGAACCTGTTAAAGCTCCGGACGACCAAAACCAAAGTATATTGATTGTCGCAAGTATTAGCGATGCAAGTCTCAGGTTAAGACCATATACACCTACCCTGATTCGGATTCCCATAGACACATAGTCATACTACCAATGGGATTCTGAGGGTTCTATCCAGAGCGAAGCTGTTCCCGGTCCAATGGCTAACAGAACCTCCTATCACACTTGCATAAGTATCCAATACTCAATTATATGAGAACTATGTCGTTAAGCTTCCATAACGTGCACAAATGTAATACTAGTCCATTCCGCATTATCGATGTCCAGTCTCGATAATATATGACTAGGGATATTTAATGATTAAACCTTTTGTGGATTAATAATGTCTCATATCTTATTAATCCGGTATAATTATATGGACTTTTATCATTTATATATCCAAGTAATCCAATTATAAAATGATAAAAGAGCAATTTCGGTTGTCATATAATTAATTTGTACAAAAACATCATGTCTTTTACAAATAGTGATGTTATAGGTCATAATTGTCCAACAATCTCCCACTTGGCCTATAGCCAATCACTCAAGTGTCCAACACTTGAACTATATACGGGTCGCTCAAACTTTTGCTGAGAAATAGCTTTTGTCAGCGGATCTGTAAGTTTATCATTTGAAATGATCTTTTCGATCTTCAAATCGCCACGATGTGTGATCTCACGAATCATATGAAACCGTCGAAGTACATACTTGGATCATTGATGAGACTGTGGTTCCTTAGCCTGTGTTGTGGCCCAGCTCAGTTGCTAACAGAACTACTCCTAATCCAATTACGAATTTATAGATCCAAAATGCTTCTTTTGCTCCCTCAGCCGCATCAATGTATTACGCTTTTGTTGTTGAATCGGTAACAGTATCTTACTAGGAAGATTTCCAGCTCACTGTTTCATTGTTCAAACAAAATATGTACCCTGATTGCGACTTACAGTCGTCTTTATCGGTTTGTAAACTTGCATCGGTGAACCTAGTCACCTCAAGTTCTCCATCTCCATAGATTAAGAAAGCATCATTAGTTCGTCTAAGATACTTAAGGATGTTCTTAACATCAATCCAGTGACCATCACCTGGATCGGCATGATTATGGCTGCAGATGCTCAAAGCATATGAGACACCAGGTCGCGTACATGTTAGTCAATGTATAAGTTCTCAGAGAGTACCAACGACTTTTAAATCTATCCCAGTAGATCCTTATTCCTAGAATAAATGTTCTCTCTCCCAAGTTTTTCTATGGAGAATTTTAATGAAAGCCAAGCTTTCACCGATTGTAGTATGGGAATGTCATTGCTAAAAAGCAATACATCATCATTATATAGGACAATTAATGTCAGTGCGCTCTCACTAACCTTCTTATAAACACAAGAATCATCTTCGTTTTGAATGAAACCATATTGTAATATGATCTCATCAAAACGTTGGTTCCAAGAACGCAATGCTTGCTTCAATCCATAAATGGATCGATTTAACTTGCAAACCTTGTTTGCATGTTTTGGCACGACAAAACCGTTCCAAAATGTTTCCGTTAAGGAAAGCGGTTTTGACGTCCATCTACCATATTTCATAATCGAAATATGCAGCATTAGAAAGCATTATCCGAATGGATTTAATCATGGCAACGGGTAAAAGGTTTCATCGTAATCGACACCGTGTTGATGACGATACCCTTTCGCTACAAGCCTAGCTTTGTATGTTTGTATGTTGTCATCCATGTCTGTCTTCACCATGAAGACCCATTTGCTACCAATAGGCACAATGCCTTCATATACATCAACCAATGTCCAAACTTGGTTGGTATAAATGGAATCCATTTCAGACTTCATGGCCTATTTCCATAAAGTGAAGTCAATACCTTGTATCGCTTCCTCATACGTAGCCGGTTTGTATTCCTCAATAAGATTAATATCTACATGAGGTGAGATCAGAACCCATACCTCTCAGGTTGTTTTCTGACTCTCTTCGACTTACGCAGTTCTTGTGTATTAGAAGATTTTGGAACAGTCTCATCCCTGATGAACTGTTTGTGTTCCGTAAGGAATTCGGTGCCAGGAACATTATCACTTCGATTTTCATCGAGTTCTATTTTCCTCCCACTTACCACTGCATTTAGGAATTCCTCTAAGGAAGACCGCATGGAGAGCAACAAATATTTTGTTCTCTTGTGGGCTGTAGAAGTAATATTCATTGGTTTCACTAGGATAACCAAGTACAAATAGGCACTTATTCGATTTGGGTTCTAGTTTGGTACCATCCAAACATTTAATATATGCCCAGCATCCCCAAATATTCAGGAATGTGAAACCCGATTTCTTTCCTATCCATATTTCATATAGAGTATGTCTAACAGACTTTGACGGAACCTTATTCAAAATAAGTATTGCAATGTTCAATGCGTATCCCCTGAAGGAAATTGGTAGCTCAGTGAGACTCATCATTGACCTTACCATGTCCAACAAAGTTCGGTTTCTCCGTTCGGACACACCATTGAATTGAGGTGTTCCGGGAGGAGTCCACTGTGAAAGAATACCATACTCTTTCAAGTAATCTTGAAACTCATTTCTTAAGTATTCTACACCACGGTTAGACCGCAATGTTTTAATACTTTTGCCGGTCTGTTTTTCTACTTCGTGTCGAAACTCTTTGAATTTCTCAAAAGTTTCCGACTTGTGTGTCATAAGACACACATACCTATAACGCGATGCATCATCCGTAAAGGTTACGAAGTATTCATATCCACCTCTAGCCTGGCTAGACATGGGCCCACATACGTCACTATGAATGAGGGCTAACATCTCGGTGGCACGTAAACCTTTACCGCTAAAAGGCGTTTTAGGCATTTTACATAATAAACTAGATTCACAGACGTTCTATGAATTAGGATAAAATCCGTCTAAGTATCCATTCTTCGAAAGTGTGGATATACGAGTATTGTAATGTGTCCCAGACAATAATGCCACAGATAAGTTTCATCTGCTTTACTCAATTTGAGTCTTTTGTTTGTAATGTTATATGTTTGAGATTCATTTATATTCAAAATATAAAGACCATTATTAACATCTGATGTACATATCAAAATGTCATCTTTATATACAAAACACCCAGCGTTCCGGAATACAAAGGTATACCCGCATCAGGTTAAACAAGATACATAGATGATGTTCCTAGTCAAACTAGGTATAAAATAACAGTCACCTAATGTAATTACATGCCCCAAGGGAAAATATAAAACAAAGGTCCCAACGGCCAAAACAGCGACTCTCATCCCATTTCCGACTCGTAGGTCGATCTCGCCTGAAGACAGTGTCCTGCTAATCAGCAGATCCTGCACATCAGTATATATGTGAGTACCACATCCAAAATCAAAAATCCAATTTTTAAAACCAATAATGGACATGTTTATAACAAACAAACCTGAAGCCGGAGTCTTGCCCGCCTTCACTTCCTTCATATATGCCTTTGTACTCACGAAAGTCACGTTTCCAGTGACCCCATTTGCCACAGTGTAGGCAGACATCTTGGGATATGTCCTTAGTCTTCCTAGAAGACTGTGATGATTTAGATGATTTGCCTTTGCCCTTCCTTTTCTTCTTCTTCACACCTCTAGAAGCCTTCAGCCAAGCCTTGGACTTCTGAGATGTCGAAGTAAGATGCGCCTCATGCTTCTTGCCCTTCAGAAGCTCTGGCGCTGCCTCCTTGAGCATAGCCATCAACTCTCCAAGAGTCTTCTCTTGGTTCATCATATTGTAGTTCATGATGAACCCGCCCTAGTAGTCGGGCAGAGACTGTAAGATCAAATCTATGAAAGTCTCAGCCTCAAAGGTTATGACCAGCTGACCTAGCTGTTCGATGTCAACAATCATATGCGACACATAGTGCTTGACAGATGTACCATCTGACATACGCGAGCGAAAGAGCTTCTTTTGCAATTCATACTTCTGAGATCTAAGGTTAGATCCGTGAAGGTCCTTCAATTTCAACATCATGTTATAGGGATCCAATCCCTTGTTTTGACGACGAAATTGAGGAGTCATTGCGGCAAGCATGACGGATTGAGCGGTAAAGTTATCATCTCGATGAGTCTTCCAAAGCTCATGATCAACTATCCACTCATGTCCGGGCTCAGGCCCGAGAGGTATGTCTATAACATAGAGCAACTTCTCAGCTCCCAGGACAATCATGAGATTCATCTCCCAATCTGGAAAATTGGAGTCGTTAAAGACATTATCGCCCATGACGATGTCCCTAACGCTAATCTTTCCAGCCATCTCGATTGCAATAGTCCAATTATTCAATCAACGATATCGGGTACACTCAAAATGTAATTGTTACTATAGTCTAACTATATAACCAACTACAAGTGGAGTAGTGTGAAAAAAGTCCAACTGTTCAATGAAAGCAATAAAAGATATTAGTCCAACTAATATATATTTATAACGACGATAAATAAAATAAAAGAGCGCGTGTAAGCAAGTATTAAACGAAATTGCAAATTTAATACTAGCCTCCCACTATTTTTCGGCGAGCCTCTAACCCTTTGTGGAGTACTCGGGAAACCCAGTTTCCTAGTGGGCTAGGATCCCGTTAAATAACACACAACCTTGACTTTGGCCAATAAGCTGTATGAAACTTAACTAGGTAGATCTCTAAGATCAATTGGATCTCATCCAATTCCTAGATCCGGTAGGTGGACCTCCAAGTCCAAAACATATATCCAATATATTTCCTAATCTTTTCATCTGAATCAACTAAGCCTTGGCTTTGGCTCAACAAGCTTAATGATTCCAGTTAAGCGTGACCCATTGACAGTGGGAAAGCTTCGTAATCCACGTCGATGAACAAGAAGTGACATTGACTTTGGCCAACAAGTCATAACCGCCCAAGACATGCGATATATAACAAAGCTTTCGTGGTTCAAACACATCCGCGATGGACAATGATCTTGACTTTGGCCAACAAACCAATGCCAATCGTGGATCTTGTGAAAGAACCACTCAATGGAAGGAAAACGCTTAATATTAAAGTGAGGGTTTTTCACGTAAATTTGCAACCAATTTATTATCTTTGATTAGGTCTCATCATACACCGTTAAACATGCATTCTAAAAGCATAATAAGGCGCGATAAATTAATAATGATATGCGGATGGATATATAATATAATTTGTTCCTAGAACAATTCAATCTCTCTTTTTTCTCTCCCGCTAGCACTTTACATTCTTCTACCCAATTATATAATACATAAAGAAACCTCATTTGCATTGAGGGGAATTGGTGAGAAGAGAAATACAAAGAGATGAGGAGGTGAAAGGCTGGACACGCATGTCCAATTTAAATAAATAAGTACCATACTTACAATAATTTCCAAAATTGCCCCCACCCATCTAATATCCATCCGATATACATTATTCATATAAATACATCCAAGTATTCACACAAAGCATGTTGTCAATCAATCTAATCCAATTAATTAATCTTTGATTAATGACCATCCAATGTTCATACAACAATTTGATTTGCGCAAGTCCAACTCGTTTAAGAATAAATACTCAAAGTACATATTCTTGAATCATATCGAACTACAATTTTAAATCCAATTTAAATTGTATCCAATACTAATTCATGTTTAATTCCAAATTAAACAATTACACTTTTAATAGTGCCTTTTTAGACTTGGATTCCAAATCCAATCCAATTGGGTCTCAAAGGCCCAATTAGCATCCAATGCCAATTCAATTAAAGTCCAATGGGCTTTCAATTAATTCTTTAGGCATGAGCTTTGGCCATTATGGATCCAACCCAAGATGCTAAGGCCCAAGTTAGGAATCACCATATGCCACAAAATCAATTTAGGCCCATTAGGCCCAATTAAATTTTAAAGGCCCAATAGTCATACTTGGACTTTATGGAAATGGTTTTAGGCCCAATTGGATCCAACCCAATTGTCCAAAACCATACTTTGTCCAACCAAGCCCATTAGCCCAATTACAACAATTTAAATTAACATAATATTCCAAAAACACATTAATTCAATTTAAAGTGTAATTAACATAATTAATCAATTAATCTAATGTTTGCAAAACACTAATTAATCCAATTAATCATGCGTAATTTCAAATTCATGTCCAACACAAAATTGAAGCAAAATCAACTCATCCAACATGCTACATCCCACGGCAATAACATGAAACAACATTCAATTTTGATTTCAATCCAATTAAACCAACAATTAACATTCATTTCATGCTTTAAACTTATCCAATAGTCTAAATCAAAAATTACCATGAGCTTAATCTAGGGTACAAATTTCGGCCAAGATGGATTTTTACAGAAAATTAATCTAATCAATTTTTCACAAATCCAATGATGCACAAATCCAATTCATCATCATCTAAACACAACCAAACAACCAATTTGGAAAAATATAAGCTCCAAGCACAAAATCCCCAAATAAAGTTTAGAACCCTAGAATTCAAATCATGCTTAGAATGGCTCTGATACCATTGTTAGTGTCCTAGACATGCCAAAGATCTCTAAATCATGATTTTGTGTGTGAATTTATCAAGATAAGTTGCGGAATATACTTACATTGATCGGTTGAAGTTCAAAACTTTCTTTGGATGTAGAAGCTCCAAGCCCTCTTTTTGAGTTCCAAACTCTTGAGTGAGTTTCCCTATCACCTTTCTATGACTCCCAAAGTGCTAGCTTTGTCCAAAATGAAACAATTTTTCTCCTCCAATGAGAGGTGAGTTCGGCAATGAGAGTGAGAGGATGAGTGAATAGTATTTTTTATGTTTTCAAAAAAATATAATACCAAAGTTGTGATAAAGTGTGTGTTTTGACTTCCAAAGTATAATTAATATTGTCAACCACTTCCATCATCTTTTGACAAGTTGAGGTAAGTTAAAGGGGGTCCCACCACTTTAAATTCCAAATTCAAGTTGACTTGTACAACACACTTTGGGCCCGGTTCGTTTAATCCGACTAAACGAATTTTCTATCGCTACGTAATTAAATCTTATTTAATTAAATAATAATGCCTAGCAAAATTATTACGAAAGTCGCTTACGAATTAATTCCAATTTAATCGTTCGCTTGAATTAAAATCCATTTTAATTCCGCATTGAAATCCAATTTCAATTAATATATCTGATATATTATTTTATCCCAAATAAATAAATTAAATAGAAAAATCCAATTTAACTATTAAATTTATTTTACCGATTAATTTCAAATTAATCGCGTTCTCTCTTCTAGACGAATTTAATCCTAGATAAATTCTTACGGCAATTAATCCCAGATTAATTTTCTCTCTTATAATTAATCTAAGATTAATTTTGTTCGAGTCAAATGTCATCGGTGAATCTTTGGGAAGCGACCCAAGAGATTCCTGGATATGTTGGCAGTAAATACGGTTATCGGACTATCTGAACACGTGCGTACCTCGTACCACGTTCTTACCGATTTACAAGACATGGTTGGCTTCTAGAAAAGCACCGTGCCTACCCAATTCTCCAGAAATATTCAACGAGGAATATATAATCTGTATCAGGCGTAGTATACAATGTATTGCATAATACGATCCAGTATCGGATGTCACATGCTAGACTTAGGGCTGGAATTTTGTTTGCCCCATACGAAGCATATATCGGATCATCAGCAACTAGTCTCTATAATCGGATAATCATGACCTAGTCATATTATCCCGATAGCTGCAGCATTCAAGAGTACTAGTTATGTATCCTGCCTGATCATCATCTCCATATGACTGAAGTGATACTTTCATCTTGACATCACACCCAATACACTACGATTCACAGTAAACCCAGAAGAGGCATACACAGAACCTGTTAATGCTCCGGACTACCAAAACCAAAATATATTGATTGTCGCAAGTATTAGCGATGCAAGTCTCAGGTTAAGACCACATATACCTACCCTGATTCGGATTCCATAGACACATAGTCATACTACCAATGGGATTCTGAGGGGTCTATCCAAAGAGAAGTTGTTCCCGGTCCAACGGCTAACAGAACCTTCCTATCACACTTGCATAGGTATCCAATAATCAAATATATGAGAACTATGCCGTTAAGCTTCCATAACGCGCACAAGTGTAATACTAGTTTATTCCGCATTATCGATGTCCAGCCTCGATAATACTATAACTATGGATATTTAATGATTAAACTTTTCGTGGATTAATATTGTCTCATATCTTATTAATCCGGTACTAATCATATGGACTTTTATCATTTATATATCCAAGTAATCCAATTACAAAATGATAAAAGAGCAATTTCATTTGTCACATAGTTAATTTGTACAAAAACACCATATCTTTTACAAATAGTGATGATATGGGTCATAATTGTCCAACATTACCTTACTGCTTTGACATATATTGATATGTAATTTCACTCAAATTTATCTCTAATCAAAATAAATTTACCGGTACGAATTAATTCCTATAAACCACACCCACACATCTTTGGCACGTTGCGGGCACGACCATAAAAATCAATTTGCATCCGTATTGACAAGACGGACCATTAAAATGTACAAATACACACAGACAAATAAAGCCGTATTATAGAGATTTTTCAATTACTATCAAATAATTTTAAAAAATAGATCCAATCAATTTAATTTAAGTATGTGAAAATCAATTAGATTAAATATCAAATATTTAATAGCATGGTAAATATTTTTGGATGTGGGATCAGACGCTCTGATACCATTTTGTTGACTTTTTGGTTGCCGAAGAGCGGTTTTAGGCAAAAATAGTTTTTAAATATTTTAAAATTTTTTGAACGAATTAGCTGATATCCAATACCTCTAATTAGATCATATTTGACCTAAACATATTATTTTTTAACAACTTAATAACATAAACTAATCACAAAAATACGACAAAAGATTTTACAAAAACTTTTTCGAATAAATACTACGAAAAACGGGTAACCGATCAACAGACTACCAAGCCGAGGGTCGACTCGGTCACTTGGACAATAACCGATCAGCCCTGAAATGTTCAAATAGTGAATAATTCACTGCTTGGACAGCATTCACGAGATATGCTCGTTTTTGCATAATTTTGTTATTTTCATGAATTTTCGACTCGGAATATTTTCTGGCATTTGTTTAACACCCAATACACATCCAAATACATCATATTTTTACTCACAAAATATTATGTTTTCCAGATCTGATCCAGAAAATAAATTTATCCATTTTTCATTCAAAAATCAAATTTCTTACCAAATTAATCTACATCATTTTAAAGTCACCGCAAATGAAGTCTCAAGAACATTTCTATAATGACAATATAAAGTTTTGAATCTAATTACTTTGATTAAAATAAAAATCACACATGCTAATTAAAAAAATATAAGGTTACTATCAAATCCAACAATACCAAGTATTTAGAAATAAATATATTATCCTTAAATATATTTTAGAAACATGTAATATATATCTAATACATATTAGCATTCTTATGAAAAATTATTTCTCAATACTAGAAGTAAGTGTATTACCTTAATCAAATTAAGCTCTCAAATTTGCTTCAATGTCTCCAAATCATTCGCCTTGGTGTTGTCTTTTGGAAACTAACCCGAACTTTTCTTTTTGCTCTCAACTCTTTGAGAAAAATGGTTAATCAAAAAATGAAAACACATTTTCCATTTTGAACTCACCATAGACGAAATTGAAGGCATTTTTGGTCATTTACCAAGTCCAATACTTGGTCCAAAAAATTACACACATTTATTTTATGTAAATAAGATTAATTAACTAATTTTGAGTTAGTGGAGTCCATGTGTCACACACACATGGTTTGGCCAATCACAATTAGTCAAATATTAAGAATATGTCAAGAATATTCTTTTTTTAAGAAACCTAAAATTAATCAACAATTTAATGAATTTGAATTTCCTTTCACTAAATGAAAAAGATAAGGTTATGAGAAAATATTCCAAGAATATTCTCTTTTTATCATGATTAATAATTAATTAACATTTAATTAATTCAATTAACCATCATACAACAAATGTCAAAAATCAATAGGCCATTAATGTGTATCCAATTAAATTGTGTATCGTATACAAATACACATTAAATATAATGCGCACGTGTAAATTATGAATAATCCGAATTATCCATAATTAAATTGCCTAAGTGCTCAATGAGTACACTTAATATTGTGAGACTCTCTCAGTTCAAGTTTATCTGTCACATAAATCATTTTCGTGTTCGTAATTTATCCACTCACAAATTACGACGACCACAGATAATCAAGTTGAATCATACAAGTCGAGATCATTGTATATATTTAATCCCTCTGTCATAGGCTATCCGAATTATTCCGTAGATATATAATAACATCAAATCTCCACTATGAACAATTCTAATATGTCGCGACATAATCATGATTCTCCAAATAAATTCTCGGAACTCGTTTTCGTAGTATACCTCGGCCAAGAATTTTAAAGAATCACTGATTGGATACCTAAATCCCGTACACGGGACTGATAGGTCATCTATGGATACATCATAAGATATCGTAAGTATATATCCACACCCAACGAACAGACGGAGGTCTGATCTTAAAAGATCGTTGACGTGACTGTCATTAAAGTGTGGAGGATATCCTACATATCTACAATGGTATCTCAAGTCAAAGGATCTAATATGCTACTCGACTCGAGAATATTCCTTTTGACGTTGGTGTACCATCTATTAGGAATCTTCAAGTAAGTCGTTCAGTATTTATCCAATAAATACCTACATATCTATATGAGTCTCTCTAAGACTCATGGTTAACTGAGATAAGTCATTGAAACTATTCCAATATACGACATGTACTAGTCTCACGGGTTTACTAACCAACCATATATATAAACCTTGACTAGGAATAATTTTAAAAATGAATCATGTTGTAATGTTTCTCAGTGTCCATTGCGACGCTTTTGCAACTACATTACAACAACTCATTTTATAGGATATTGACATCTTTACCAATAAACAAAAGATTACATCGATGAAAGTACTAAATTTTATTCAAAATAAAATATAAAAGTGCAACGTATTTATAATAAATACATCAAAAATTGGCCCGTCGAGTACCAACTCTAACATGTTTTCATCGACCGTGCATCCTCTAACAATTGTTAAGACTGACAATCTTTGATTCTATCTCTTTTTGATGATCATCATTTCGTGGTCTATGAGTTCTTGTAAGCAACTATCATTCACTAAGTTTTCTAATTAATTTTACAAATCTGCCAAGTAGTTTGTTGGATGACCTCAGATGTTGTGATGAGCACAATATGCCCTTAGGTTTTGTTAGGGTTGGTTGATATAAGAACTTATAAAACTATTAAATAATTACTTGTTCTTTATAAATATTTGTTACATATTTTAATATAAATAATAGTGTCATTGTCGCAGAGATAAATATTTAGAAATATTTTCAATAATGCAAATAGCTTAGAATAGTAGTTTATGGGTTATTATCACTTAATCATTAAATGTTTATCATGTATAGTAAATGATGATTTGATACGTGGTCACACCACATATTTTTATCCATTTAATGAATATTGTATTCATGGACTATGAAAAAATCCCATTTAACCAATAATTATGATTGGACCACAAATTTATTAAACTAATATATTAGATGTGTATAGTTTAATGAATTATAAATTGCTCTAGGTAGTTTTCTTAACTTTGTAACTTAGTCAATGAGTTGTCATGACTTAGTTACGTGTTTTCTGATGCAATATATTTTGAATATCTTGAAAGGTTCAAGAACTTTCAATCTGTTCCGATGAAATACGAATTGAATATTTTAGACTATTTCAAAGATTTTCGATCTGAAGTTTTGAAAACTGTATCTTTAAAATTCATTGTGTGTCTTTGAATTGTTCAAAGATATTTGATATGATCAAACAAATGAATTTAAGGGCAATTAGTTCTAAGATTATTTAATGAATCTGGTTCTTACTCAATAATATCCTTCTACAATTCAACCGTGATAGAATTTGTGAGTGAGATGAATCAAATCTTATATGATTTGATTCGTTTTAATAATGAGTATTACCGAATTAATTTCGATACTCTTGGGGATACGCTCCAGCAACACTAATTCATCATTTTGATTCAGGTTCCATTAGTTTCTATAGTTACTTATATGATATGTACAAATAGAAACTCAAATCTTGAAATATTTAAGGTTTGTATCTTCCTTTTGCATAACAGTTATACAATTAGAAGTACTTGCACCTCAGAGGTACAAATAAAAATTTGTCATTTATTTTATTTAATAGAATCTTGTATTCTATTTAATAGAATATCTTTTCTATGATCCCGATAAATAAAATGGTTTTATTACTTGGTGTCTGACATCAGATGCTGGCGATTGTAAAAAGAACTTGATTTATTGAAGTAAATTGTGAAGATGATAAATTATAAATACAACTATCTAAATAATTAAATGAAAAAACCCTTACATATCTTCCATATAAGTCCTATAGGATGTCAGAATCATTTGTGAAGTATTGGATACTTAATGGTCTGTTGTTTTCTTATTGAAGAAAATTATCCTATAAATTATAGTGGGAACAATATCTGATAACGATTTCGGAAGTTAGCATTGAATTATCAATCTAACATTATTCTTAGTTACTACCATCAAGTTTTGAACTTGATTGAGCTTTTGTTATGAATTGTTCATAAAATGCGTAAATAGTTTGCGCAGTAGAAGAGAAGTGAGCAAATTAAAGATTTGACCTTAATAGTATGACAGTGAGAAATTTTATACTCAGGAATCTATTGTAGATTCTGATAAACTTGTCCCTAGTCGCACTATTGGAATAATATGGATCTATTAGTTAATGCTAATCCTAGACCATGTATTTTGGCTAGGAATACAAATGGCGTTTCTGAATGGTTTCTTCGGCGAAGAGATCCATTTAGATTTCTTTGTTTAAAGAGTTCCGTTCTAGAATGGTCATGGAGTTTATCTTCTACTAAGATCGTAGCTTGGTATATTAGCTTATTGAGTCTATTCTAGACTCAGAGAGCTTTACATAAATATGTACTCTCTTATTTTGACATGAATCAGATCGTCTGATTCTATTAAGGTGTAGAGAATACATATATGTTAGCAGGGTTAGTGGGAGCATACAAATTTCTCTCTAATGTTATATATCCTAAAGATATTTTCATTATTAAGGTAATAATGAGATGTTTGTAAGGTAAACGGTTTACATATGTTTTCTTTTATCCATGAATGTAGTGAGAGTGGTCTCTATTATATTCAATATAATATTTTATATATGATATAAGACTAAAAGACTTGTGAGATACTCTTATTAGTAGTGCATTAGATATTTCGTACATGATGATTCCTCATTAGAATGAGAAATTGATTGGAAGTTTTGAGATAAATATTATGTCTGTGGTTGTTTGCATAGTATTGTGGACTAGATCCTTAAATACTTAGACAACTCAGTAATTGTAACATAATATTATAGTCGCATTTGAGAACTATTGATGTAGAACTTAGGTTCTACATAATATGTTTGATGTTGGTCAGTGAAGACATTTGTGTTTGTTTAACAAACTCAAAGTGAGATAACAGACCTACTCGTTGTTGCCTTCCTCTTGAGTGCTGAGCTCTTGAAAGCCATATGTATGTGATACACATCGAGATTTGTATATGTTACCATGGATTGGCACTAAAGCAAGCGAGAGAGATTGTTAGGGTTAGTTCTCTGAGCGCCAATTCGGATCGTATTTATGACAGATTCATGAATACAAACAATTTTTTTTTTCAAAATATTATACATTTATGGTAGCACCTCTTGTTTTTTATATATATATTCGATCTAATTTCGATTAGATTGAAACTAAATTCGGTTTAGTGATATATATATATATATATTAGACAAAGATCCGAGTATGTATATATATATTGTAGTGCACATTTACAATGTAGTTTGTAATTGACATTGAGAGGTGTCACTACTAGAGATATATTCTAAAATAAAGTTCCTGATCAAGATTTACTAACACGGGCCAGTTAGTAAAATCTGATAAGACCAATACATGTCTTATATTGTGACTTGATCTGATGGTCTATCCCAGTGAGCCATGAGTTTATGGAAACTCGTAAAGATGTGTATGTATTTATTTGATAAACACTAAACAACTCACTAAAGATTTCCTAATAGATAGTACATCAACATTAATAAGAATATTCTCGAGTCGGGTAGCATATTGGTCATTTGACTTGAGATATCATTGTGGATATATGAGTTATCTAGGGCTGAGCACTAGTTCCGATTCTACCGGAATCGGTTGGAACCGGACCGATTTTCCTGGTTTGGAACTGGAACTGATTGTAACCGATCTGGTTTCGGTTCCAAAATGATCGGAACATGAATCAAATCATAGAACCGATTTCTGGAACCCATTTTTTTAGCAGTTGATGAATTTATTGTAATAACCAGTCAATCCCAAGAATCATCTCTAAGGCCTTGACATCCTTTGGAATTATCCAGTTCGACATGCTGCTGATTTTACTTGGGTCCACCGACACTCCTTCAGCTGATATAATGTGGCCCAAGTATTCAAGCTTCTTTTGTCCAAAACTGCATTTTTTTCTATTAGCCACAAGTTGATGTTTCTACAGCAGCTGGAGAATGAGTTTTAAATGATACAAATGCTCCTTAACATCTGCACTGAAAACAAGTATATCATCAAAAATCACAACGATAAATCGCCTTAAATAATTCAATCACTATGGCCATTCAATAATTCTGGAAATCCATTCAATAATTCTGTCACATGTGGCTATTCAATAGTATGTTTTTTTCATCTTCAATTTTCTCCCCAAATTCAATCAAATAGCCTTCGGATTCCCCATTTAGGGGTCTTCAGCATGGTTTTTAAGGATACCATTTTCCGAACCAAGGCAGGATCCCCTGTCCAGCAAACTTATTTATCTCCCCACTGGAATTTCATGGTTAGCTTCTAGTAATTGGTTGAGATATTACCCAGGGATTTCTCATTGCCACCGTGATTCTATTTTACTGATTTTGAATAGGTTAATTCAAAATCGGACAGGAATCGATTTGGAATCGATTAATAGGGTATCTTATTTAATTGGGTAGGTTCCGATTCCACTTAGTTATGAATCAATTTTTTCCGGGTAGATTCCGGTTCCATGCGGAACCAGAACCGAAACCAGTTTTGCTGACCCCTAGATTTATTCTCCAAACTGTGATGGCAGTCACGTCACCGACCTATTTAGGTTAGACCTTCTTCTGTTCATTGGGAATAGATTGATGCTCAAGATATCCAGTGTGTATCAAGATAGAATCTGTCAGTCCTGTGTATTTGGCATAGGTATCCTACACATGTTTTATAATCTGTTAATCCATGGTTGTGATACACTATGGAAGTGAGTTTTGAGTGTTATTTAGAGATCATAAATTTATAAGTCGACTATATTATACCTCATAGATTTGACGTTCATATTGTTGGGTTTTCTAGGTCAAACCAAGATCAATTAAGAAAGAAATCATGTGAATACGCAAAGTAAGAATACAGAAAATACTTACTTTGATCGGCTAAGTGGATGTAGGAGACAACAAAATTTTCCTCCTTTGTGAACTGCTCCAAGCTTTCCTTTGATGTATGTTGAGCTTCCAAGCTTCCAATCTTGTCCTTGAATTCCAAACTCATGGATTGGTTTCCCTAACACCTTTGAATGACTCCTTAATGTGCTAGCAATGTAAAATTTTTGCAACAAAAATTTCCCCTTATCATTGTGTGACTCTCGGCCAAGCCAAGAGAAGAGATGGAGAGAGGCAACTCTCGGTTTTTGAGAGAAAATAGAGGAAAAGAGATTTGATTTTTGGTGTTGTGTAATTGTAATTGATTTTCAAAAAAAACAATTCCCTTTTACCAAACTCATGTTTGGTAAATGTCATTCCAAATGACAAAAGGTGTCTTACAAGTTACCAAAATAAATCTTCACCAACTTCCATCACCAAAAGTAAATAAATTGACAAGTGAGGAGACTTGTGATGTGACTTGTGGGCCCCACTTGATTCAAAATCCGAGTGGGCCCGCAACACATTCCGGGTTCGGGTTCGCTAATTCCGAATTAACAAATTTTCCGCTACGACATAATTAAATCAAATTTAATTAAGTAATTATGCCTAGTAAAATTACTATTCACGTCGCTCGCGAATTAATTCTAAATTAATTCGTTTGCCCGAATTAAAATCTAATTTTAATTCCGCGTCGAAATCTAATTTCGTTTAATATATCGAATATATTATTTAATCGATTAATTCCGGATTAATCACTCTCTCTTTAATTGAATTTTATCCCAGATAAAATTCTCCGTAATTAATCCTAGATTAATTTTCTCTCTCATCTAATTAATCTTAGATTAATTATCTTCGAGTCATACGTCATCAGTGAATCTTCGGGAAACGACCCATGAGATCCCTGGATATGTTGGCAGTAAATCTGGTCATCGGAATATCCGAATACGTGCGTACCCGGTACCACGTTCTTACCGATTTACAAGACATGGTTGGCTTCTTGCAAAGCGCCGTGCCTACCCAATTCTCCAGAAATATTCTTTTAGGAATATGTAATCTGTGTCAGGCGTAGTATACGTAGTATTGCGTATTGCGATCCAGTATCGAATGTCACATGCTAGGCCTGGGGCTGGAATTGTATCTGCCCCGTACGAAGCATATATCGGATCTCTGGTAACTAGTCTCTATAATCGGATAAGCATGACCTAGTCATATTATCCTGATGACTGCAGTACATAAGAGTACTAGTTCTGTATCCTACGTGATCATCATCTTCATATGACTGAAGTGATACTTCCATCTTGACATCACACCCAATACACTACGATTCTCAATATACCCAGAAGAGGCGTACACAGAACCTGTTAAAGCCCTGGACGACCAAAACCAAAGTATATTGATTGTCGCAAGTATTAGCGATGCAAGTCTCAGGTTAAGACCAAATACATCTACCCTGATTCGGACTCCCATAGACACATAGTCATACTACCAATGGGATTCCGATGGGTCTATCCAGAGCGAAGCTGTTTCCGTACCATCGGTAAACACAACCTCCTATTACACTTGCATAAGTATCCAATAAATATATGAGAACTATGCCGTTATGCTCCCGCAACGCGCACAAGTGCAATACTAGTCTATTCCGCATTATCGATGTCCAATCTCGATAATACTACGACTATGGACATTTTAATGATTAAACCTTAGTGGATTAATATTGTCTCATATCTTATTAATCCGGAACTAATCATATGGATTTTTATCATTTATATATCCCGGTAATCTAATTACAAATGATAAAAGATCAATTTCCTTTGTCACATAGTTAATTTGTACGACAACACTATATTATGTACAAATAGTGATGCTATGGAAACAGCTTTCGTCAGCGTATTTACAAGGTTATCATCTGATGCAATTTATTCGATCATCACATCGCCACGATGTATGATCCGACGAATCAGATGAATTAGTTGAAGTACATACTTGGATCGTTGATGAGACCATTAATTCTTTAGCCTGTGCTGTAGCCTAGCTCAGCTGCTAACAGAACTACTCCTAATCTAATTAGGAATTTTACAGATCCAAAATTGCTTCTTTTGCTGCCTTAGCTGCAGCAATATTCCATTTTTTTTGTTTATTTGGCAACAGTATCTTTCTTGGAAGATTTCCAGCTCACTGTTCCGTTATTCAAACTATATAGTACCCTTATTACGACTTACAGTTGTTTTTGTCGATTAGGAAACTTGCAACGGTGAACCCAGTCACTTCAAGTTCTCATTCTCCATAGCTTAAGAAAGCATCCTTAGTTCGTCTAAGATACTTAAGGATGTTCTTAACATCAATCCAGTGACCATCACTTGGATTGGCCTGATTGTGACTCCATATGCTCAAAGCATATGAGACACTAGGTCACATACATATTTTTCAATGTACGATTTCTCGGAGAGTGCCAATAAATTTTAGATATATCATAGTAGATCTTTATTCCTAGAATAAAGGTTGTCTCTCCCAAGTATTCTATGGCGAATTTTCATGAAAGCCAAGCTTTCACCGATTGTATTATGGGAATGTCATTTCCAAGAAATGATATATCATCATTATATATAGGACAATCATTGTCAGTGCGCTCATACTAACCTTCTTATATACACAAGAATTATCTTTGTTTTGAATTAAATCATATACCATTATGATCTTATCAAAACGTTAGTTCCAAGAACGTAATACTTGCTTCAATCCATAAATGGATCGATTTAACTTGCAAACCTTGTTTGCTTGTTTTGGTACGACAAAACCGTTAGGATGTTTATAAACATCCTCCAAAAGGTTTCCGTTTAAGGAAAGCGATTTTGACATTCAGCTGCCATATTTCATAAATGAAACATGCAGCATTAGCAAGCATTATCCAAATGGATTTAATCATGGCAATGAGTAAAAGGTTTCGTCGTAATTGACACAATGTTGATAACGATACCTTTTCGCTACAAGCCTAGCTTTGTACGTTTGTATGTTGCCATCCATGTTTGTCTTCCTTGAAGACTCATATAGTACCAATAGGCACAATGCCTTTCGGTACATCAACCAGTGTCCAAACTTGGTTGGTATACACGGAATCCATTTCAGACTTCATGGCACTTTGCCATAAAAGGGAGTCGACCTTGTATCACTTCCTCATACGTAGCCAGTTCTTATTCCTCAATAAAATTGACATCTTCATGAGGTGAGATCAGAAACTTATACCTCCCAGGTTGTTTTCTGACTCTCTCTGACTTACGTGGTTCTTGTGTATTCAAAGATTATTGGTACAGTTTCATCCCTGATGAACTGTTTGTGTTCCATTAAGGAATCGGTGCCTGGAACAGTATGACTCAGATTTTCATCGAGATTTACTTTCCTCCCACTTACCACTGCATATAGGTATTCCTTTTAGAAAAAACCGCATGGAGAGCAACAATTACATTGTTCTCTTGTGAGTTGTATAAGTACTATTGTAGGCACTACATTTTTCATATAAGTCTCGATGATGAGTCTAGTACGGAGGCACTACTCTTTAGGTTGCGAAAGTCGCAGGAAACGAATGTCGGAAGGGGAAATTCAGAATAAGTATGTCATCGGATTCAATTCACATGTTCACTGCTTTCGTTCGTGCTGCATTCGTGAACACGTTCGAACGTCAAACAGATTGTAGGCATTCGTGCAGCGTTTGAATCGGCGTTCGAACGGTGTCAGTACTTCTGGTTTTGTTACTAGCCTCACGCCCAAGCCCAATTAGCCCACCAAAACCCACACAAAAATAATTAAAACATTTAAAACATGTCACAAATTAAAATAATATCCTTCCTAAATTAAATAAATCACATCCCAATCTAAATAATTCACATACCTAAATAATAAAATCAAATATATGATCTTCCTAATTAAGCCAAATCATGTCCCCAATTAACTAGATATTTTCCTTGTGAGACACTAATTAGGATATTCCCCCCATAATTACTTGATCCCATTTCTATTCAAACAAGAGAAACCCTAGCCTTTGCCTATAAAAGAAACACAAATCCAACCTTAGAACCCCTAGCACATACATAAAAATCACAGAAAATTCTGCAAAGCATTAACCCCCAAAACTCTTCTAGCTCAATCTCACAAACACACAGCCCTAAGCCAAGCTTAAACAACACAACCCTAAGACTCAAAAACAAACCAACAGATACACGGCAACACTACCATACGCAGACCAACCCTTGAACCGAAACCAATAAACATAAAATAACCCCTAACTGCAGCCCTAAAACAATCCAAACAGTCCCCGAATTAACCCCAAAACAGCCCTTATTTACCGCAAGAAATAGCAGTAAAATAGCAGTAAAACAACAGTAAAATAGAGGAAACGACAGCTCAAAACATCGAAGCAGTGAACGAGAGCAGTGGACCAGTGAACCAGAGGAGTTGCGAAGCATCAATCCTTCCGACGGCCGTATATAACGCACTTTCGAGAGACGACCTAAGAGGTTAGACCTGGGGCACTTTTCCTATTTATTTTCATTCATCTTTTAATTGTTTTATTTATTTTCTTCGCATGAGAGTCGTTTGTGGATGCATGTTGTGGCCTTTGAATGGATGGGAAAATATGTCGTCTCTTGTGGTATATAGGATGGAAACCCAGACGTAAATTCCGTAGCCGAATCCGAATGGACGATAGTGCGGTCTGTACTTGGGAAACAACTCCACGTACCACTTGAGCAAACGGCACATGTTTCACTTTGCTTTTGTATCTTGTTCGTTTGTTATTCGCATTTTATCATTCCGCCATTTACTTTACGTACGTTGTGTGTTTATGTGTTGATGATATAGTGCGCATGGGCAAATCAAGTTGGATAGAAGGTCCTCCATTTTGAGGGATAAAAAGCCTAAGGGCTACCTTTGCCACGACGTTTTGCCGCGCCGGACGAAGTATGTTTGGTTGAATGTGAGATATGCTCAACCGAGCATACAAGGTCCTATATTGTTGTCTTTATCTTTTATGCATTATGATGTAATGTGCATGGGCTAGCTAGGGTGGATTAAAGGTCCTCCGTTTTGAGGGATGAAAAAGCCGAAGGGCTACCTTGCCATGATGCTTTGTTGCGCCGGACGAAGTATGTTTGATTGATGTGAGATACGTTTAATCGGATATACGGAATTCCACATTATTGTCTCATTCATTTGTAAGCATTATAATATAATGCGCATGGGCTAACTAGGGTGGACTAAAGGCCCTCTATTCGAGGGAAATTCATGAAGGCTACCTTACCACGATGTTTTGCCGCGCCTTTTATTATATCATTTACCCTTTGCATATCATTGCTTTATTTACGCATGCATTACATTCTAGTGCGCATGGGCTAACTAGGGTGGATTAAAGGTCCTCTATTCGAGGGAAAATGCCTAAAGGCTACCTTTACCACGATGTTTTGCCGCGCCGGACGAGGTACACCCGATTGAATGAGAATGAGTTCAATCGGGCACACATGGTCCTACATTGTGCATTTTCTTATCTATGTATATGTTGTGTCGTCTATCATGCATCAGGTCTTGTCCCGTTCGAACGCGTTCTCAAACGCTATACGAATGCGAACCTTTTATTTACCGTTCGAACCCGTTTACGAACGTTACTCGAACGCGCATGTGTTTTTTTCTTTATTTTATCATGCATCAGGTCTTGTCCCATTCGAACGCGTTCTCGAACGCTATACGAACGTGAACCTTCTGGTTACCATTCGAACACGTTTACGAACGCTACTCGAACGTGCATGTATTTTCTTTGCTTTATCATGCATCAGGTCTGGTCCCGTTCGAACGCGTTCTCGAACGCTATACGAACGTGAACCTTCTGTTTACCGTTCGAACGCTTTTACGAACGCTACTCGAACGCTCATGCGTTTTGTTTTGTCATGCATCAGGTATTGTCCCGTTCGAATGCGTTCTCGAACGCTATACGAACACAAACCTTCCGTTTACCATTCGAATGTGTTTTCAAACGCTACACGAACGCACATACACTGAACTGATTCCTTTTCATTTCATGCATAATTGCTTCTTGGGTGATTTCTCTTGTATTATGTAATTAATCATACCATTCCATTATTGACACTTTTACTGTTATCATCTATTTGTATTCCCGCATTTATCTATTTGATGTGTTCGTGAGATTGTGTTCGAGCATGATTAGGTCGTTAGGATGTTACTTGTTTCTCAAGCATGATTTAGCCATTAGTATGTTATTCCTCTATGTATGATCTTTTTATCTCCTTTCGCAATAGGTGTTTCTTTATGTTTATGTTTAGGTTGTTATTTATTTTTCGTGTTTGATGATTCAACATGTTCATGAGATTATTGTGTGATATCGTATATTTGCTGTTATGATGATTCATTTTATACATGCGAACTTAGGAGTAGATTATCCTTGGAAATATACGTTGCTTAGGCTTGGTTAGATTATTGCACAAATCATATCATTACAAGTGGCATAAGTAAGGGACCATTCTGAACCCAACGGTTTAAGGTCTTCCCTTGCGAGGGGTGAGTGCGGCCTTAAATCATTTTCCCGGTTCACACCCGGTGGCGACTCCATGTTATTTCTCCGGTTTAGTTTCCCCGGTGGGCTACTCCGTACTCCCGACCGGGCCGCGAGCCCGAACAGCATCGCCCAACATCTGTGTCCTACAGTCTGGCGACTCCACTGGGGATAGAGAATTTGCCCCGAAATAATGCCTTGTAATGATTGTGATTTGTGCTTTAATTAACCGTGTTTACCGTGGGTTGAAAGGGGTTTAATCAAAGACACTTTTAAGGCTAGGTAATGGTTTGGTGTCTTCCCTCATTCACTACCTTTCTATAAGGAAAAGCTGCGAAGGCACCTAGATAATCATGTACTTGTAGCCTACCGTGATGGACTAATTTGGAGGACTCGCTGTTTATTTCTGTCACTAAGCGATAAGAGCCTAAGAGGCTTGGGTTTTTAAGAGAGTTCGCTCCGCCCTCCCTCTGGGGAATCTACAATGGGAAATCCATTTGATAGTCAGTCACGCACCATAACTCGTTGGCACGTACCGTAAGGTATAAAAAGGGTGCGCTCACTTGGTTGCTCGAACCCTTGAGTGGGGAGACCTAGTTGTGGGTAATCCTTCACCAGCGAGAGTCTTTGTTCACACTCCCGCAAACCCACACATAGACCAGAGTTGTATGACCTATAGTAACTATTTCCTTGTGCTTGTGGACCATCCTCATTTGGATGCAGTTGGGCTTGTCAGAAATGCGAACTTGTTGGGCCATTTAAACTGGGACGAGTTCGTATCCTATGATAATTGGGCCAAAAGCTTATGAAATGTCGATGGGCCGCTCTGTAGAAATTATTGCTTTATGCTTGAATTATCTCTTTATGCTTGTATTTGGGGACCATCCTCATTTGGATGCAGTTGGACTTCTTGTCAGAAATACGAACTTGTTGGGCCATTTAAACTGGGACGAGTTCGTATCCTATGACAATTGGGCCAAAAGTTTCTAAAATGTCGATGGGCCATCCTGTGTTTGGGCCCATTATCATTTGAAGTTGTTTAACCATGTTGTCGCAAAGGTGTAAACCTGTTGGGCCTTTTCAACTGGGACAAGTTTGCACATTGCAATAATATGATTGAAGCTTTAAAATGAAAATGGGCCGAATTATATGTTCCACACATCGCACGTATCTCATGCATCTCATGCATACACACATCATGTTAACTCTCTTGTGTCTTAAGAGCCATCATAGATATCCATTGGGTTAGGGAAAGGGGAAGACGTGTTAAAAGGCCGATAGCAAATATGAGCGAATCAGAGAATGAAACATCCCATATGAATCAGTTGGAAACCAATCTCACCAAGGTTACTGAACAGTTGCAAGCCTTGACTGCTGTTATGGCCAATATGGTTGTGCCCCGTGCTGGGGGAAACTCTGAGAATGAGAGGTGTGAAGACCCTCCGACTAGATTGAATGATGATATTCCGGGTTTTGATGATGATATGGCTGAATATGCTGCGGGGAAAGTGGCAGGGTCTCAAGCTGAACTGCAGAAACTCCGAGATCAGGTAGAGTTGGTTACCCGTAAGATGAGGGGCAAACATGAAGACCTGCTAGATTATGAGGCAATGACCTTTGAAGAATAGTTGCCAGCTCAATTCAAGATGCCAGACATGGCCTTGTTCAATGGGAATGAGGATCCGAGGGTCCATCTCCGTCAGTATGTTTCAGTTCCGAGTTTAGTGGGTTTATCCAAGCGTCAGGTTCAGAAAATGTTTGGGATGTCACTCGAGGGGGCACCCGTGGTATGATATCACAACCTAGAGAGGAAGATCAAGGAGGATTGGAGGGAATTGACAGAGGCCTTTTTGAAACAGTATATTACAGATCTGGAGATCGACTTGTCACTCCGGGACTTAGAAAACACCAAGCAGAAGCCAGAAGAAAGCTTCAAGGAATATGTAGACCGTTGGAGGAGCCAACTTTTGAAAATGCAGACTCGGCCCTCAGAGAATGACCAGATAAAAATGATTATCAAGGGTACTAAGCCTTCAATCTATGACAAGTTGAGGAGGATAACCTCTATGATTACTGATTTTCGACTGTTGAGGGAGACTGTCATGGATATTGAAGAAGAAGAAGCTGAGAACAGAAAGTTCTATAGCCTGAACAGGAGGCCCATTGGAGGAACATCAGGTGCCAAACCTGTTTCTGCTGAGATTTCTGCTATCCGAAACCGGCGTTTCTCCGACCTGGGTAGACCCTTGTCTAAGGTATTGGAGAAATTAAAGAGACAGGGACTTCTGAAACCCTTAGAAACCAAACCACTTCCACACCCTCCACCACCACATCTCAACCTGAACCACTATTGTCATTTCCATCAACAGAAGGGCCATGACACTGACAATTGTGCCCGCCTTCGCCATGAAATTCAGGACTTTATAGACTCCAAAAAGATACCCGACCCAGAAACAGAACAGCCTAACACACAAAAAACCCCCTGCCGAATTACCACTATGTCCCACCACCAACCTATATGATAAACTCTGGCCTACCCGAAAGCCTTGTCCTCAAATCCTTTGACCACCAAGCCTTCTGCCTGGGAATTTGGGATAGTAGCAGCGAGGATGAAACAGAACAGGGGAAGAATTTCTGGGAAGATTTCTCCAGTAGTGATGAAGAGGTGGTAAGAGGAATGACACACAACTGGCATTTCTACAGTGATACGGCTGAGAAGGGTAAAGAAGTGTTGACGGAAGGCAGAAAAAATGTCTGAAAATATGGAGAATGCCGAGGGGGATGCAGTGCTACGTCAGTTGAGGAAGACACGGGCACAAGTTAGCATCTGGTAATTGTTGTGTTCGTCTCAGGAGCACAGACGGGCAATGGTTGAGGCCTTGAGAAAGATAGTGGTAACGGAGGATGCGAACCCCGCGATGTTCGTCGGATTAGTGCAAAAGGAAGCTTTGCAGATAATAACCTTTTCTGAGGAGGAACTCCCGGCCGAGGGAAGAAATCACAAAAAGCCTTTATTCATCATAGCTGAAGTGAGGGGCAAGAAGACATCTTGTGTGATGGTAGATGATGGCTCATCCATCAATGAGTGTCCATTGAAGATTTTGGCAAAGCTAGGTGTGAAGGCAACGGATCTGGATCCTGTTGGATTCTAGGGTGGTCCCAAGATCAATATAAGCAATGAAATAGAATGAATGCTCAAAGAAGTGAGGCGGAAAACACACTTACATTGAACAGCTTTTGATGTGATGATCAACAAAACTTTTCCCTCCTTGCTTCCAAGTTTCGGCCAAGCCCTTGTTTTGTTGAAAAAGATTTGCAAGCTCCAAGCTTCAATGGATTCCAAGCTCTCAGTTCGGTTTCCCTATCACCTTGTATTGATTCTCTAATGTGCTAGCAAGATGGAAGAAAGAAAAATGATTTCCTTTCCCCTTAAGAGTGCTCACGGTTTTTGCTTGAGAGAGGGAGAGAGTTTTTTTTGTGTTTTGTTTCTTTGTTTTCTAAAAACAAATACAAAACAATTACCCTAAAATTTGGTATATGCTTTACCAAAGTCAAAGCAAATTTTTGGCTCCAAAATATCATTAAATACCCACACCAACCCCTTTCATGAATAGTGACTGCATGTCACTCACCAAAAATGTGACATTGACATCTATCACTAAAGTGACAAGTGATATGACTCGCGATGTGACTTGCGGCCGCACTTGGTCAAAATCGGAGTGGCGTCGCAAACACATTCCGGGCTCGGTTTCGTTAATTCTAAATTAACAAGTTTTCCATTACATCGTAATTAAATCAAATTTAATTAAATAATCATGCCTAGTAAAATTACTATTCACATCGCTTACGAATTAATTCTAAATCAATTCGTTAGCCCGAATTAAAATCCAATTTTAATTCCGCGTCGAAATCCAATTTCGTATAATATATCGAATATATTATTTTATCGATTAATTCCAAATTAATCGTTCTCCTCTCTTCAAATAGTACTTTATCCCAGATAAAGTCTCTCCGCTATTAATCCCAGATTAATAAAGTTCGAATCATACGTCATCGGTGAATCTTCGGGAAGCGACCCAAGAGACCTCTGGATATGTTGGTAGTAAATCTGGTCGTCAGACTATCCGAACACGTACGTACCTAGTACTACGTTCTTACCGATTTACATGACAAAGTTGGCTTCTAGCAAAGCGCCATGCCTACCAAATTCTCCAGAAATATTCTTACTGGAATATATAATCTATGTCAGGCGTAGTATATGTAGTATTGCGTATCTCGTGATCCAGTATCTGATGTCACATGCAAGGCCTGGGGCTGGAATAGTGTCTGCCCCGTACGAAGCATATATCAGATCACAAGCAACTAGTCTCTTTATTATCGGATAATCATGACCTAGTCATATTATTCCGACGGTTGCAACCTTTTAGAGAACCAGTTCTGTATCCATGTGTGACCATCATCTCCATATGACTGAAGTGATACTTCCGTCTTGACATAACACCCAATACACTACGATTCTCAATAAACCTGGAAGAGGCGTACGCAGAACCTGTTAAAGTCCTGGACGAACAAAACCAAAACGTATTGATTGTCGCAAGTACTAGCGATGCAAGTCTCAGGTTAAAAATGTTGGACAATTATGACCCATAGCGTCACTATTTGTACAGATCATGGTGTTGTTTTACAAATTAACTGTGTGACAAAGGAGATTGCACTCTTATCATTTTTGATTAGATCACCTAGATATATAAATGATAGGAGGTCCCTGTGATTTTTTCCTGGATTGAGAATGATATGAGACAATATCAATCCACGAAGGATAAATCATTAAATATCCCTAGTCAGAGCATTATCGAGATTGGACATCGATGAATGCATAAATGACTAGTATTACACTTGTGCGCGTTGTGAGGGCACAACGACATAGTTCTCATATATTTGGGTATATGATACTCATGCAAGTGTAATAGGAGGTTGTGTTTCACCGATGGTACGGGAAACAGCTTCGCTCTGGATAAGACCCCCTCGGATCTCCATTGGTAGTATGACTATGTGTCTATGGAAGTCCGAAATCAGGGTAGGTGTATTTGGTCTTAACCTGAGACTTGCACCGCTAATACATGCGACAATCAATATACTTTGGTTGAGGTCGTCCAGGGCTGTAACAGTTTCTGTGTACGCCAATACTGGGTATATTGAGAATCATAGTGTGCTGGGTGTGATGTCGAGACGGAAGTGCCACTCCAGTCATATGGAGTTGATGATCACGCAGGGATACAGAACTGGTTCTCTATATAAGGTTGCAAACGTCGGGATAATATGACTTGGTCATGATTATCCGATATTAAAGAGATTAGTTGCTCGTAATCCGATATATGTTTCGTACGGGTCAACCACTGTACCAGCCCCAGGCCTCGCATGTGATCATTCGATACTGGACAGAAATACGCAATACTACGTATACTACGCCTGATATAGATCCTTTATTCCTGTAAGGATATTTCCGGAGAGTTGGGTAGGCATGACGCTTTGCTAGAGGCCAACCTTGTCTTGTAAATCGGTATAAACGAAGTACGAGGTACTTACGTGTTCAGATAGTCCGACGACCGAATTTACTGCCAACATATCCGGGGATCTCATGGGTCGCTTCCCAAAGATTCACCGATGATGTATGACTCGCACTCTAAATTAATCTGGGATTAATTAAATGAGAGAGAAAATTAATCTGGGATTAATTGCGGAGATATTTTATCTGGGATAAAATATCATTTAAAGAGAGATAATGATTAATTTGGAATTAATCGGTTTAAATTATATATTTGATATATAAACGAAATTAGATTTCGACGCGGAATTAAAATTAGATTTTAATTTGGGTGAACGAATTAATTTAGAATTAATTCGTTAGCGACGTGAATAGTGACTTTGCTAGGCGTAATCATTTAATTACGACGCAACGGAAAATTCGTTAATTTGGAATTAGCGAACCCGAGCCCGGGATTATTTGTGAGCGCATTCGTATTTCGAATTCAAGTGCGGCACGTCAAATCAAGCGTCAAATCGCTAGTCGCATCAATCGTCAAATCACAAGTCACTTTGAGTGATGTGACTTGACAACTTGATGGATTGAGTGATGTGAGTGGTTGGGGTTTAATTGTTTGACTTTTAAAAGCCAAATTCAAGTGAAATTCATTTGAAATTAAAATGTGTGTATATAATACACAAATTTGGAAACCAACCACAACATTCTCTCTTCCTCTCATCTCTCTTATTCTCACGCCCTTGGGGCCAAAAACACTTACTGGTTTTCAACAAAACCATGAGCAGTAGGGAAGCTTGGAGTGTGATTTTGTGGAAAAATCACAAGTGCTAGCACACTTACGAGACATGCGAAGGTGATAGGGAAGTCCACCCATGAGCCGAGAATCGTTTCGCAAAGCTTGGAGCTTGGAAGATGACCTCCCAAAGCCGAAACAGTGAGCTGTGAAACTGCCCACTGCCGCAGTCCAAGGAGCAGAAAATCAAATTTTGTTCACCTCCGCGTCACTCAACCGATCGATGTAAGTATTCCGCAACTTCTTCGATGTTATTCACACATGTTCATGCTTGATTTAAGATCCTTGGGACCTAGATAATCTCCAACAATGGTATCAGAGCATGGTTAAAAGCATGAAATTGATTTAGGGCTTAAAATTAGGAAAACTTGATTTTGAGCATGATTAATCAAATTAGATGATTAGAATGCTTAAAGTATGTTTAATTGATGATTGATTGGATCAATTTGTTGAAATTATGTTTGGAACAATTTCCCCAATTTTTTGGGGTTGGCCGAAAATGTGATGCCCTAAAATGTCTTGGGATTTTTGATTTTTGACAATTGGATGTGTTGGAAATCATCCGGGAATATGATTTAATGTCGATTGTGGAATTAATTGGATTGAATTCGAATCGGACGTAAATTACCCCAAATTGCTGAGAGCATAAGAGTATGATTGGGTTTGATTTTTGTTAATTTGTGTTGGACACTAATGATGTAGATGAGCATGATTAATTAGCCTAATTTGTATTTTGGAAAAATGATTTGGATGATTAATTATGTTAATGCACTTTGATTAATTAAATTGTAAAATTGGATTTTTGAAATGTTGTTAAATGGGCTTGTGGGCTTTGTTGTACAAAGTTGGGTTAAGGAAAATCGGATTGGATCCAATTGGCCCCAAAACCGCCTCCATAAAGCCCAAATACGACTTAATGGACCTTTAAAGTTTAATTGGGCCTAATGGGCCAAGATTGATTTCTAGGCTTATGGGGTAACTCCCGGATTGGATTTTGGTTATTCGGTTTGACCGAGTTGACCAAAAGTCCACGCCTCAAGAAATATTAAAAGTCCATTGGACTTTAATTAAATTAACGTTGGATGTTAATCGGGCTTTGAGACCCGTTGCGATTAAATTTGGAATTTAAGTCGTAAAGGTTCGTTAATAAAGTGTAGTATTTAATTTAGAGTTAAATAGTGAATTAGAATAAAATACAAATTGAATTGGATTTAATTATGAGGTTTAATTTAATTCGAGAATTCATACTTTGAGTACTTATTCGCAAAAACGAGTTTGACTCGAGCAAAATCAAATCGTTGTTTGAACATTGGATGATCACTAATTATCAGATTAATTAATTTGATCAGATTGATTGATAACATGCTTGTGTGAATACATGGTTGCGATGCATGAATAATGTATATCGGATGGATATTAGATGGGTGGGGGCCAATTTTAGAAATTATTGTAATAAATTTGATTTATTAATTGGACCTGCGTGTCCAGCCTTATCACCTCCTTATTCTTTGTATTCTCTTCTCACCTATTCCCCTCAATGTAAATGAGGTTTCTTTAGAAGTGTAGTGTAACGGGTAGAAGTAATACATGTGCTAGCGGGAGAGGGAAATGGAGAGATTGATCTAGGATCAATGTGTAAAGTATACATCCGCATATCATTATTATTTTCATATGCGCTTTATTATGTGTTTAGAATGCATGTTTAAGGGTGTTGATGATGAGACCTTAACAAAGATAATAATTGGTTGCCAATTTGCAATCGAAAAACCCTCGCAAAATATTAAGCGTCTTTCATTCCATTGAGTGATTCTCACTCAAGACTAAGACGGCATTGGTTTGTTGGCCAAATTCAAGGCCTTTGTCTGTCGAGGATGTTTTGAATCACGAAGGCTTTGTTACATGTCAGTGTCTTGTCCAAGTTGTGGTTTGTTGGCCACAGTCAAGACCACTTCTTGTCCATCGACATTGATTGCGAAGCTTTCCATGGTCAATGGGTCGCGCTTAACTGGGATCACTAAGTTTTTTGTGCCAAAGCCAAGGCTTAGTTGGTTCAGAGGAAAAAGGTTAGGCAATACATTGAATGTATTGGCATATATAAGATATATGTTTTGGACTTGGATGTCCCCCTACCGGATCTAGGAATTGGATTGGATCCAATCGATCTTAGAGATCTACCTAGTTAATTATCATACAATTTGTTGGCCAAAGTCAAGATTGTTCGATATTTAACGGGATCCTAGCCCACTAGGAACACGGTTTCCCGAGTACTCGACAGAGGGTTAGAGGCTCGCCGAAAAATAGTGGGAGACAAGAATTGAATTTGCAATATTCGTTTAATTACTTGCCATACACGCTCAAAACAAATATCATTCGTCGTTATAAATTAAATGTTAGTTGGACTAATATTTAATGTTGTTTTAATAAATAGTTGGACTATATTCAAACTATTCATTTATAGTTGATTTTATAATTGGATTATAGTAATCAATATAATTGATTTTAATCTATTAAATTATAGTTGATTAAATAGTTGGACTATTGTGATCATTATAATAAATAGTACCGATATCGTTGATTAAATAGTTGGACTATTAAAATCAAGATTAAAATTGAAAGATTGGCATTTAAAACATAATCCTAGGGAAAATGTATTTAAATGGTTTAATTTTCAAATTGGGAATAAAATTTCAGGATGGTCCTGGAATATAATAAGTTACTTTATTTGATAAAATAACATATTATGCCTAAGCCCGGAGTTAAGCAAATAGTAGAGCATGATCTTTGAAGATTATGTAATGATAACTTAAGTGCTTAATCCATTTAGCTTGTCGCGGTAGACTCCTTAATTTCTTAATCAGAAATAAGGATTAGATCCTTAAAGTATGATGAAGAAATTGAAGGATCTTCATAAATCTATACTTAGATTTTAGAATTACTAATTGCAATAAATAATTCTTGGAGAATTACTGACTATTCTCAAAGAGATAAAGTCAAACTTTGCAATTAGGCAAGTAGCGCTAGGCGCACCTTACTTCAATATTCTAGAAACCAGAGGCTTGGCCAAAGGCTTCTGGAATGTTAAAAAGGGCGAATGCAAAATCATTATAACCTTCTAGGAAGATAAATGACATATCCCAAAATGTCTCCCTAAATTGTGGCAAACGGGATTGCGGAAGCGTGACTGCCGTTTGGACAAAGCAGACATGAAGGAATTGAAGAATGAGCAAGACTCTAACTTCAAATATGTTTGTCATAAATATAATCACTACTAGTATTAAAATTAGATTTTAGATACTTAGTGTGATATATATGTATTGATGTTCAGAATCTATTTTTAACAGGATACTGACTTCAATTGAGATTTTATCTGCGAATTTGAAACGGGTCGAAAGTCGATGTTTCAACCGTAGATACCTAAGTTTAGGAACTACCTTTAGGGTATATACCTAAAATAGGGAACTGTTGTAATGTAACTAGTTTGACTAGATACATTATCTTTATATCAGTGTTTAATAACCCGCTGCGGTGAACCTTATATTCTAGAACACTAAAGTGTTTTCATTATATAAAGATGATATTTAGATAAACACATTAGATGTGAATAACAGAATTTATATTTTGAATATAATAAATCTCAAATATATAACATGACAAACAAACAGCTCAAACTGATTTGATCAGAAGAAACTTAATTGTGGCATTGTTGTATGGGACACAATCTAAACAAGAATCGTATATCCACACTTTTGAAGAGTAGGTACCAGGACTGATTTGATCCTAATCAAATAAAGTCTACGAATCTAGTTTATTGGGCAAAGTGCCTAAAACACACTTTACTTGGTAAAAGTGTAAATGCCACCGACTTGTAAGCCCTAGTTCATAGTGCAGCAAATGGGCCCATGTCTAGCTAGGCTAGAGGTGGATATGAATATTTCGTGACCTTTACGGATGTGGCATCACGTTATGGTTATGTGTTTCTTTTGAAACACAAATCGGAAACTTTTAAGTTTCGACACGAAATAGACAAACAGATCGGCTATAGTATTATACCGTCACGGTAAGACCGTAATGGAAAATACTTAAGCAATAAGTTTCTCAAATACTTGAAAGAGTATAGTATTCTTTCAAAAGAGGACTCCTCCCGGAACACGTCATTGTGACGGTGTGTCCGAAATGAGTAACCAAATTTTGTTGGACATGATAAGGTCAATCTTGAGTTTCTCTGAGCTACCATTTCCTTCAACGGATAAACAAAAATAGTGCAGAACTTATTTAGAATAAGGTTCCATAATAATTTGTTTGACAGATATCATATTAGATATGAACAGGAAAGAAACCGGTTTCTCATTCCTGTAAATTTGGGAATGCTAGGCATGTGTTTGGATGATACCAAACTAGAACCCAAATTGGATAAGTGCCAAATGTATACCATAAGTATAGTACTTATACAACTCACAAGAGAACAATTAGATTGTTGCTCACCATGCAGTTTTCCTAAGAGGAAGATACCGATATGCAGTGGTAAGTGGGAGGATAGTAAAACTCGATGAAAATCGGAGTAATACTGTTCAAGGCACCGAATCTTAATGGAACACAAATAGTTCATCAAGGATGAAACTATATCATTAATCTTCGAATACACAAGAACCACGTAGTTCGGAGAGAGTCAGAAAACAACCTGGGGTATGGGTTTCTGATCTCACCTCATAAAGATGTCTATCTTATTTAGGTAAACTAACTGACTACGTATGAGGAAGTGATACAAGGTATCGACTCCCTATTATGACAAGTGTCATGAGTCCGAAATGGATTCCATGTATATCAACAAGTTTGGAAACTAGTTGATGTACCGCAAGGCATTGTGCCTATTGGTACTGTATAAGTCTTCAAGGAAGACATACATGGAAGGCAACATACCAACGTATAAAGCTAGGCTTTTAGCGGAAAGGTATCGTTATCAACATTGTGTTGATTAAGATTCAACCTTTTAACTGTTGCCACGGTAAATCCATTTGGATAATGCTTGCTAAAGCTGCATGTTTCATGTGTGAAATATGTCAGCTTTACGGGAAAATCGCTTTCCTGAAAAGGAAACCTTTTGGAGGATGTTTACAACATCCTGTCGATTTTTTCGTACCAAAACTAGCAAACAAGGTTTGCGGGTTGTTCGATCCATGTTTGGATTGAAGCAAGCATTAGGTTCTTGGAATTAACGTTTTGATGTAATCATAATAGTTTATGATTTAATTCAAAACGGAAAATGATTCTTGTGTATATAAGAGGGTTAGTTGGGAGTCACTGACAGTGGTTGTCCTATAAAATAATGAAAATATGTCAATTCTTGGAAATGATATTCCCATAAAAACAATCGGTGAAAGCTTGGCTTTCAGAAAACTCTCCGTAAAATCGTACATTGAAAAATGTACGTGACCTGGTGTCTCATACGCTTTGAGCATATGAGATCACAATCGGGCCAATCCAAGTGATAGTCATTGGATTGATGTTAAGAACATCTGTTAGTATCTTAGAGATCTAAGGATGCTGTCTTAATCTATGGAGATGGAGAACTTGAAGTGACTGAGATCACTGCTGCAAGTTTCCTAACCGATAAAGACGACTAAAAGTCGCAAACGGTACTACACAGTTTGAATAACGGTACTTTGAGTTGGAAATCTTCCAAGCAAGATACTATTACCGAATAAACAACAAATGCGGGTTATTGCTGCAGCTGAAGGCGGCAATGAAGCCATTTGGGTCGATAATAAATATATTAGATTAGATATAATTCTGTTAGCAGCTGAGCTAGGCTTGAGCATAGGCTAAAGAATTAATGGTCTCATCAACGATCCAGATACATACTTCGATGTTCATCTGATTCATTCGGATCATACATCGTGGCGATGTGATGATCGAATAAATCGCATCAGACGATAATCATGCAATCCGCTGATGAAAGACTTTCTCAGCAATTTGAGCCAACCGTATATAGTTCGGGTGTAAGACACTCAAGTGACTGGCTATAGGTCAAGTGGGAGATTGTTGGACAACCTTGTCTTGTAAATCAGTATAAACGTAGTACGAGGTACTTACGTGTTCGGATAGTCCGACGACCGAATTTACTGCCAACAAATTCGGGGATCTCATGGGTCGCTTCCCAAAGATTCACCGATGACGTAGACTCGCACTCTAAATTAATCTGGGATTAATTAAATGAGAGAGAAAATTAATCTGGGATTAATTGCGGAGATATTTTATCTGGGATAAAATATCATTTAAAGAGAGATAACGATTAATTTGGAATTAATCGGTTTAATTTATATATTTGATATATTAAACGAAATTAGATTTCGACGTGGAATTAAAATTAGATTTTAATTCGGGCGAACAAATTAATTTAGAATTAATTCGTTAGCGACGTGAATATGACTTCGCTAGGCGTAATCATTTAATTACGACGCAACGGAAAATTCGTTAATTTGGAATTAGCGAACCCGAGCCCGAGATTATTTGCGAGCACATTCGCATTTCGAATTCAAGTGCGGCACGAAATCAAGCGTCAAATCGCTAGTCGCATCAACGTCAAATCACAAGTCACTTTGAGTGATGTGACTTGACACTTGATGGATTGAGTGATGTGAGTGGTTGGGGCTTTAATGGTTTGACTTTAAAAGCCAAATTCAAGTGAAATTCATTTGAAATTAAAATGTGTGTATATAATACACAAATTTGGAAACTAACCACAACATTCTCTATTCCTCTCATCTCTCTTATTCTCACGCCCTTGGGGCCAAAAACACTTACTGGTTTTCAACAAAACCATGAGCAGTAGGGAAGCTTGGAGTGTGATTTTGTGGAAAAATCACAAGTGCTAGCACACTTACGAGACATGCGAAGGTGATAGGGAAGTCCACCCATGAGCCGAGAATCGTTTCGCAAAGCTTGGAGCTTGGAAGATGACCTCCCAAAGCCGAAATAGTGAGCTGTGAAACTGCCCACTGCCGACAGTCCAAGGAGAAGAAAATCAGATTTTGTTCGCCTCCGCGTCGCTCAACCGATCGATGTAAGTATTCCGCAACTCGTCGATGTTATTCACACATGTTCATGGTTTATTTATGATCCTTGTGACCTAGATAATCTCCAACAAAGACCAAATACACCTACCCTGATACGGACTCCCATAGACACATAGTCATACTACCAATGGGATTTCGTGGGGTCTATCCAGAGCGAAGCTGTTTTCTCCGTACCATCGCCAAAACACAACCTCCCACCACACTTGCATAAGTATCTAATACTTAAATATATGAGAACTATACTGTTACGCTTCATAACAAGCACAAGTGCGATAC
>SKCR01053004.1:0-47913 GCA_019454045.1 Zanthoxylum bungeanum | reverse complement strand
TTGACATCACACCCAATACACTACGATTCCCAATATACCCAGAAGAGGCGTACACGAAACCTGTTAAATCCCCGGACGACCAAAACCCAAGTATATTGATTGTCGCAAGTATTAGCGATATAAGTCTTAGGTTAAGACCAAATACACCTACCCTGATTTGGACTTCCATAGACACATAGTCATACTACCAATGGAATTCCGAGGGGTCTATCCAGAGCGAAGCTGTTCCCGTACCATCGGTAAACACAACCTCCTATCACACTTGCATAAGTATCCAATACTTAAATATATTAGAACTATGCTGTTATGCTCCCACAACGCGCACAAGTGCAATACTAGTTTATTCCGCATTATCGATGTCCAATCTCGATAATACTACGACTAGGATATTTTAATGATTAAACCTTAGTGGATTAATACTGTCTCATATCTTATTAATCCGGAACTAATCATATGGACTTTTATCAATTATGTATCTTGGTAATCCAATTACAAATGATAAAAGAGCAATTTCCTTTGTCACATAGTTAATTTGTACAAAAACACCATTTCTGTACAAATAGTGATGCTATGGGTCATAATTGTCCAACAGTTTAAACATTCACAAGTGTTGTGAGACTGTTTGAAATTCTAAAAATCCAAACACCATTGTGACATCTTAATTCTCTAAATGTTTAGAGGTTTGATCTTTGTGAGTGAAGCCCACACTTCGGTTGTTGGTTTCGAGTCATAGTTCGAAAGATCAAGTTGTTGATCCAAGCGTTTGGACACCAAAGGATTGATTTCGGCTACTACAACAAATGGAGAAGACAAATAAAATTTTAAAGATCCATACTGGAGCCAGTGCTACCACAAGAAATTTCCGCCGCGCTAAGAAAAGTTGTTTCCTACAATTTATACATTCAAACCGTAGATTACAACCCATCTCAATCCTTGCACCAACCATGGGGATAAACCTCGATCTAGCATTGTTAACACCAAAATCAACTATATCATGCATAATGGTCATGAATTATGCTTGGATCTTCCATGAATTTACATGATGGAATTGAAGAGTAGTGCTAAAATATAAAGTAATAACTAGAATAGGGAGTAAGAAACTTACTTCAATTGACATTTAAAATTATAAGAAAAACACACCATTTGAGCTTGATCAAGAGGCTGAGAAAATGAAGCAACATGGATAGAATTAAGAGGGTTTTAGGCATGGGTTAAAGATGAAGGGGTTAAGGGTTGTTTTGTTTTTTAGCCACAAGTGAGAGGGATATTTTCAATTTAAATAATGCTATTAAAAGAGGTCACATGTCACAATTTTGTCCATTCTCGTCATAGTTTTGTGTGCTAAATTTTAAGCCCAAATTTGACTTAGTTCCACACAAAATTTGGGATAATACTTAACATTAAAGTCATAACTTTGTATCTAAGCTTTCTAACGGAACTGAAATCATTGAAAAATGACATATATACATCAAAATATCATTGAAATACTAAAAGTTGTTTGTGAGTGTTGCTATATCAAAACATGTGCTGAAACTGAAAATTTATCCTGAACATCTTGTAAGAGTTACGTGAGTAATTATCCCATTAATTCGTGATTATATGTAATAATATTTCATGTATGGAAAATACGACTATATTGGACACGTCGTGTTACACTTTTGTAAAGATTCGGTCTTGGACTCACTAATAAGAAGATACATGATGTGGGGTAAATTTTTTTTTTTTTTTTTTTTTTGGTTGCTTTTGAAAAGAACTTGTATTGATTATCCAAACGTTAGGAGAGGAACGATTAGAAGGATTTCATTATCCGTTTAGTTCAAGTGATTCTTCTTAACAGTATTTAAAGTCACTATTTTTAGTAACAAATGACAAAACCCCAGCCCAGTTGCATCTCCAGCTGGGAACAAAATCAGACAAAATTGTACATCAAGGAAAAAAAAAAATCCTTTAAAACTATCGTCTTCCAATCCAAATACTTAATATCTTCAAGAACTTTTTACAATGGTTGTACAATAAATTCCCACAATTGAAAACTTGAACCCTCTATTATACTTGACAAAAAATTCGGAATCTCAATTATAATTCGGAATCTCTTATCAAACCGATAAGAAAATCATCCCGAATAAAATTTTTTATAAAGACTCAAATTAATTTTAAATTTTGGATTAAAAAAAAATGAATAGAGATTTAAAATGAAAAATCTTCTTAAATCCTAAATTTCAACCTAAAAAATCTTAAATTTCTTGATCTCAATCCATTCAATTCAAAATTCATCATAATTTTTTCACACATAGAAAGACGTCCACAAACTCAATTAAACAAAAAAAGGCAACAAAACTAAAAAACTATTGATACATTAAATGTAGTTAAATTTAACTTTTTGAGTTTTGATTGACAAGGCTTTTCCTTATCAATATATAGAGTGGGGGTGTTTTTTATTTCTTCAGATTCATTGCTACAAGGATCATTTACCCATGCCATGTGCAACATGGTTGGCTTAATTTCAGGAAATTTAAAATCAATGCTCTAGATTGATGATATGATGAATTAAGAGAACTCAACACAGAACGATTAAACCTTAAGTATAACTATTAATAACCAACAGTCACTTCAAAACATAAAATCAATCTAAGACAAAACATGGTTTAAAGTTCCTTAAAGAAATAGAAATTGGCTACAGGCATCACACTTAAACAAAACCGGCATTAGTATGGTACTTGAACCCTCCTCCGAGGTTGACACAACTTCAATCATTTAGCGGTACTGCAAAAAGAATTTTCACAGAATGAGAGCAAACAAAAAGGATCAATAATAGTAAAAGATGCACATGTATTTATAATGAATACCTTAATGAAACCAATCTCCTTGGCATTGCTTCGGAAGCATTGTCTGCAGCACATAAGCCCGTACTTCCTGATTATGGCATGAGGGTTCCCACACACACGGCTAAAAAAAAAGATGAGATGAACAAAGTCAGAATCCTTAAATCTTCAAATAATCCTTCCATCAAGAATGAGACACAACAATACAGACACTGCAATACGTGCGCAAGAAACACAGTAACACATCGGTTAACTCCTCAAAAGTAAATTTTTACAAAAGTTTCTATTTTCCTAGAAAAATTAAAAAAAATAAATAAAAAACAGAAGAGATGGCTAACCTAATGGATTTTTTTTAATGGATAACAAAGGGTAAAAAAAAACCCTGAATAGAGGCCTGCTTGATATGCAGAGCAACATAATTCGGTAAAAAAAGGCTTCCTCCCAATCAATTGTTCAATAAGAATTAGAAATTCAATCTTATAACCCTTCAACAACAGCCAAATTTGCGCAAATCAAAATGGCTATGGTCACACACCAGCAGTAAGCATAAATTGATTGTAAAATCACATCTCACTTGTTCGAATAAAATTGATCACAGCTCAACGCCCGCATATACTTTACAGATTTTCAGTCACTCAAACAAACTAAATGACAGTATCTCTAAAATACATCTAACAAATGAATTAATTAATTAAAAATATTTCTTATGAAATAAACTACAATCCAATATCAGAAAAAACAAACGTGAGATCCAATCATCCATATCCTTCACTCAAAACACAAATGGAAGAAACCGCATACAGTCAAAATCATTACGTCCCAAAGCAGGCTTTAATAACAACATTAAATTAACAATAAGAAACCCATTTGAAATATTCAATTATTCATGTATTTAACAAAATTATAACTATATATTCCTTCCAATTTCTCATTTTTCTAAGATATTTTCAGAAACCAAAAACAGCGTAAGAAAAAATTAAAAAACTTTGACTCACCAAGCGCGAGAACCGGGCCCGTAAGTTTTGGGGTGAGAGTTCCAAACGTTGGAGTGACCCATTATTGATTCTGTTCTTCTTTCTGAAAGCAAAAGGTGGCTGCGCAAAAGCTTCTGTGTAAACCCTAGACTTTGCAGTGCGTATTTATAGGACAATTAAACCCTAGGTTTGTAATTCTATAGTTGGTGCGTATTACGCATACCCTCTTAAGCTGACGTGGATATTGATTGTTGTTGGGCTTGGGCCGGGCCGGGTCCAGCCTTACCCAGATTGTTGGACTAAGATTACTATTATATAATGCGCCATCGAAGATTGGGCTTGTTTACTTTTCACCCGGATTAATCCAAAGAGTAATTAAAGTGCTTAAATTAATAAAGATGAGAGAATTATCATGTATATGGACATGTGTAAACTACATGTATTAATTTTACAAAGCAAGAGATAAAATAAAAGTACTAAAATATCTTTTCAATTTTCAAGCAAGAAATCTGATAAGGGGAAATTTCCATTTTAGTGTATAAAGGCCGATGACATTACATAGGGGAATCCGACCCAGCAGGGAGGTCGGGCTCAGTCCTCATGGAGATCGAGGTCCTCGGTTCCGACCCGATCAAGTAGCTCAGTATGATATGACGACTATTGTTTCAACCGTCCGACTTGGTAGGACAAGTCGGGGTAGTACTGATGAGGACGGGGTATAATGGTGCAAGCAAGACCTATGGACGTCCGCTACCCATAAAGACTTGACATAATTGGAGAAACTTGCGGGATTATCCTCTGACACACGCCACTACATGAACATGTGGATACAGGCTGACATCATAAAGGTATCATATGACAGTATACAAGAAAGTGATGGTTCAATGAAGTGTCAGGTGGCAGACTTGCTTTCGGCGGAATAGTTGGGGCAGAGAGCTCATCTGACAGTAGCATGCTCACGTGGCTGACGTCACAAGGACTATGGAACAATGTTATTTTCCTCGGTATATAAAAGGGTTGAGTGCACTTTTGTAGGGGTTAGCAATTTGTATTTCGTGAGCATTGTAAGAAAGATAAAAACTTATTATGAGAGAGAATTTGAAAGAGGTCGGTCAGACGTGTAAAAGAGCCATTTTGTCTTGGTTGGTCAAACCCGACCACGTTATAAAAAACTTTCATTCTTTGTGTTTGTGGACATAGGTTGGATTCATTCTAGGGGTGGCAATTTGGGTCAGAATTCGTTTATTCGTTCTATTCGATTCGCTTTAAAGCGAATACGGGTTTGAAAAAATGGATTCGTTTAATAAATGAGTCAATTCGATTCGATTCGTTTATTAAACGAATCGAATACGAATTTAAGCTCATTGATCCGTTTATTCGTTTAGGATTCGTTTTATTATTTTTATTTACTAGTTCTTATTAATTTTCGATTAAGATTCGAGAAATTATAGCTAATTATCATAGAAAAAATAATATTTTCGATATTTTGTGAGATATTTTTAGTAAATATATTAATTATTATATATATATTTGTGAAGAATTAATGTAAATCAAGTGTGGTAAATTATTTTATTAAATAACATCATTGACTAAACGAATAAACGAACATTCGTATTCGATTCGTTTAACAAACGAATCGAATACGAATCCTAATATTAGGATTTGTTTAATAAACGAATCGAATACGAATCCATCACATTTTGATTTGATTCGTTGATTCGTTTTGCCACCCCTAATTCATTTCATCGAACCACGTTAGATCCTCTGTTTTTATATGTGTGTTTTTCATTTCTTGCTAAGTTTGCTTTTGGTTCCCAACAAACCAAATAAATTTACAGTTGATGAAGGATTGTTCGAGGAATGAACTCCCAGATTTTCCCCTGAAACGAAAATCAACCGTCAACAAAATCAAAATTATTCTGATAATATTGTATTGTTTCTGATCTCCAATTCTTTCATCTTAAAAAAGTTGTAATAATATTGGTGAAATTTACTTGATTTTGTTTTTAATTTGACGGCCTTTGTAGTTCTCATGAAATTCAAACAATATGGATTCAGAAAAATATTGTCATACCTTTTTTTTCCTGTCATTCACAAAGAAGTTTCATATTATATATACTTCATTTTCAGAAAGTAAACTCTCAAAAATAGAAATATCGTCTGGTTTGATGACGCATTGTATAGGATTCTTCTACAAAAAACCAAGGAATTTAATCAAGCGCCTAATATATATATTTCCACCCAAGAGTTGCAAAAAAACAAACAACAATTATATATAAAGAAACTAAGGGTAAAGTCACTTTTTACCTTCGAAAATGAACGAAAGTTCGAAACAACCTGAAAATCTGACAAACGTTTGTTGGTCCACCCTATATTAGAAGATTGTATTATTTTTCACCCAACCGTTTGTATTACAAGTATTCTGGTAGTTACAAGGAAATCTGAATTAGGCTTAATTTCATCTCAGCAGACCTTCTCGGCAGATCCTGAAATCGGACCCTCACGTCAGACCCACAGAGCGGACCCTCGCAGCAGACGCTGAGAGCAGAGGCAGACGGTGAGAGCAGAGGCAGACCCTGAGAGCAAAACACTGCTTCACCTTCCCGAGGCTTATTGATGTCAACAATATCCTTAAAATAAATTCGTCCCCTACCGAAGGTGCAGTAGAACGTGAGACGATTATTTCCCAGGATACAACGGAAAACGAACGAGTATGGGCACCACCAAAACCCGTTACCAACGAACCACAAAAGTGTTTGAACTCTTCCAAAAAAAACGAAAAGCAAAGAGAAACCGAGGTAAAAGTACCAAGCGTTTTTGGTGTATTATTTTTCTCTATCAAAACCGAAAATAATGCTCTTTATAAATAGAAGAAGGTTAAAAAGATAAGTATGCCATTTATCATTCATTAATGAGACCTTTCGTTTGAAGTACCAAATTAATTAATGGAATTAATTAACTTTTATTGAACACTTCAAAAGGTTTGGAAAACAAAGAGACTAGCAAAAGTTGGCAGGGCCGGGCCCGCACAATTTTGTCCGGCATTCATGTACGCAGGATGCGCGGGTGCACACGAGTCAGGCCTGACCGGATTTTGATTTGCACCCCCCCTGCGCGCGCACGTAGAGAGAGCCTCTATCTTTATAACACTTACCCATCTACAAATGAGTAATTATATATAAAGACATTTTCTCTCTTATAGCTTTCCCATATGGGACAAGCACGTTTCCCTTATTTTCCAACACCAATGGATGAACATTGAGCAATAATTTCTCATTCACCCAAGCACCATTTTAAGCATATGAATATACCATTTCGAACTACTCACGGAGGAGTATCTGAATCATCAATAACAACCACTAACACGAAGTGGATCATGCTTAAAATTGTGCCTCAAAATGCTTGCTCATAAGCATTTTCCAACAATCCCCCACATGAATGAAATTGGCGAAAAACGTCAAATAAAAATATTTCATAAAGTAGGCCTCAGCCTTTGAACCTTCCCTTGTGAAGATATATCTCATTTACTGGCTGACAGTGGACGTGATGTCATTGAACTGTACTGCCGTTCATGTAAATGGAAAACATATATCACACAGATGTTTTACCTAACACATCTGAGTTCTCATGATTATGTTCATTTTGGCCATGAACATCAACATGGTTCTGCAAGAGTTTCTAAGAATTGAGCCCCGTAGAATTCCCTTTGAAGCGGCCCCACTTCTCTCTCACATAGGTGATTTCTTATTTAAGAGTATCTCGTAATACTCCGCTCGGATTCCCGACACATAAGAATCATTAAAAGCCTTTGCATAACCTCTATCCATACGATCATCACTGATTCAGTTTACCATAGGAATGGACTAGGGGGTAACCCCCACAGTGAACCAATTATGTCTATTACGAGTGGGTTGTCCCATTGAACCTAGATCTTGGGATCTCCAGTCAACAAGGTTTGGTTTCCTTCGTAATAAACATTTATCTAACGGGCTTTAGTCCCATTCCCCTCGATGATTTCTCAATTAACTCTCTGGTTAACCCTTTGGTTAGCGGACCCGCAATGTTATCCTTTGACTTTACATAGTCAATCGAAATAACTCCAGTAGAGAGTAATTGTCTAATGGTATTATGTCTACGACGAATATGTCTAGACTTACCATTATACATGTTGTTATGTGCCATTCCAATTGCAGATTGACTATCGCAATGAATGCAAATTGCTGGCACTGGCTTAGGCCAACTTGGAATATCCTCTAGAAAGTTTCGAAGCCATTCTGCTTCTTCAGCACACTTATCTAATGCAATGAATTCTGATTCCATTGTAGATCGGGCTATTACAGCCTGTTTGGAGGATTTCCATGATATAGATGCACCTGCTAGTGTAAACACATAGCCACTGGTAGACTTTGAGTCTTTCATATCAGATATCCAATTAGCATCACTGTATCCTTCGATTACAGCTGCATATCTATGTTGGGTTTCTACGGTCTAACCGGGATCGTTTTAAGCAATGAAACCATGTGCGAATACAACAAAGAAGTTGCAGAATACTTACATTGATCGGTTGAGCGATGCGAAGAACAAAATCATCAAGCTTTTCCCTCATAGAGCTCACGGCTTTGACTGGTTTTTGCTCCTCCAAATTCGGCCATGGTGATCCTCCAAGCTCCAAGCTTTGTGATGTGATTCCATACTCACGGGTGCGGTTCCCTATCACCTTCGCAAGACTCCGGAAGTGTGCTAGCACTCGGTAATTTTTGCCGCAAAAATCACCTTGTTTCTCCTTGCCATTCTCGGCTGTGAGCAGAAAATGGAGGAAGAAAATTGGCCTTGTGGCCGTGAGAGAGAAGAAGAAATTGAGAGAAGTGTATTGGTTGTTATGTTTTTGTTTATCAAATACACAAAAAACAAAAGTCAAATATCAAATAAAATTTTGATAATGTCTTTCAAGCCATCAAAAGCTTTCAAACCACTACATTCAATCATGAATAGTGACATTGTGTCAATCACTCAAAGTGATGTGACTTACATCACAAGAATGACTAATGATTTGACGCTTGATGTGACTTGTGGGCCCCACTCGATTCGAAATACGAGTTGCCCGCAAACACTCCCGGGCTCGGGTTCGCTAATTCTAAATTAACAAATTTTCCGTTGCGACGTAATTAAATAATTATGCCTAGCAAAATCACTATTCACGTCGCTAACGAATTAATTCTAAATTAACTCGTTCGCCCGAATTAAAATCTAATTTTAATTCCGCGTCGAAATCCAATTTCGTATAATATATCGAATATATTATTTTATCGATTAATTCCAAATTAATCGTTATCTCTCTTAAATAATATTTTATCACAGATAAAATATATCCGTAATTAATCCCAGATTAATTTTATCTCTCTCATTAATTAATCCTAGATTAATAAAGTGCGAGTCATACGTCATCGGTGAATCTTCGGGAAGCGACCCATGAGATCACTGGATATGTTGGTAGTAAATTCGGTCGTCGGACTATCCGAACACGTATGTACCTAGTACTACGTTTTTACCGATTTACAAGACAAGGTTGGCTTCTAGCAAAGCGCCATGCCTACCCAATTCTCCAGAAATATCCTTACATGAATATACGATCTATATCAGGCGTAGTATACGTAGTATTGCGTATTTCGATCCTGTATCGGATGTCACGTGCAAGGCCTGGGGCTGGAAATGTGTCTACCCCGTACGAAGCACATATCGGATCTCTGGTAACTAGTCTCTATAATCGGATAATCATGACCTAGTCATATTATCCCGATGACTGTAGTACATAAGAGAACCAGTTCCGTATCCTACGTGATCATCACCTCCACTATGGCTGGAGTGATACTTCCATCTCGACATCACACCCAATACACTACGATTCTCAATATACCCAGAAAAGGCGTACACAGAACCTGTTAAAGCCCTGGACGACCAAACCAAAGTACATTGATTGTCGCAAGTATTAGCGGTGCAAGTCTCAGGTTAAGACCAAATACACCTACCCTGATTCGGACTTCCATAGACACATAGTCATACTACCAATGGAATTCCGATGGGTCTATCCAGAGCGAAGCTGTTTTCCGTACCATCGGTAAAACACAACCTCCTACTACACTTGCATGAGTATCATATACCCAAATATATGAGAACTATGCTGTTATGCCCTCACAACGTGCACAAGTGTAATACTAGTCTTTTCCGCATTATCGATGTCCAATCTCGATAATACTCTGACTAGGGATATTTAATGATTAAACCTTCGTGGATTGATACTGTCTCATAACATCTCAATCCAGGAACTAATCATAAGGACCTCCTATCATTTATACATCTTGGTAATCTAATTACAAATGATAAGAGAGCAATTTCCTTTGTCACATAGTTAATTTGTACAACAACACCATGATCTGTACAAATAGTGACGATATGGGTCATAACTGTCCAACAATCTCCCACTTGGCCTATAGCCAGTCACTCAAGTGTCCTACACCCAAACTATGTACGGTTCGCTCAAACTTCTACTGAGGAAAATGCTATCGTCAACGGATTTGCATGATTATCATCTGATGTGATTTATACGATCATCACTTCGCCACGATGTATGATCCGAACGAATCAGATGAATAGTCAAAGTATTTATCTAGATCGTTGATGAGACCATTAATTCTTTAACCTGTGCTGTAACATAGCTCAGCTGCTAACAGAACTATATCTAATTTAATTAGATTTATTATCAATCCAGAAGGCTTCTATTGTTACCTCAGCTGCAGCAATAACCCGCTTTTATTGTTTATTCGGTAACAATATCTTGCTTGGAAGATTTCCAGCTCACTGTTCCGTTATTCAAACTATATAGTACCGTTGTTACGACTTATAGTCGTTTTTATCGATTAGGAAACTTGCAGCAGTGATCCCAGTCACTTCAAGTTCTCCTTCTCCATAGTATAAGACAAACATCCTTAGTTCTCTAAGATACTCAAAGATGTTCTTAACATCAATCCAGTGACTATCACTTGGATTGGCCTGATTGTGAATCCATATGCTCAAAGCGTATGAGACACCAGGTCGCGTACATTTTTCAATGTACAAGTTCTCAGAGAGTATCAACAACCAAAATTGAGAGAGAAAAAGTGTTGTGCTACTTATTTTGATTTTCAAAATCAATATGACAAATACCAAATCTCCAAGAGTTGGTAAAAGTCTATCACAAGTCAAAATAAAATAATGCTTGTGTAACTTACAAGCTAACACCAACTAACAACTTCCATCAAGCTAAAATGACAAAGTTGACTAGTGATGTGACTTGTGGGCCCCACTTTTAAATTCAAAATTCTAGTGGGCCCGCTAATCATATTTCGGGCTTGGGTTCGTTAATTCCAAATTAACGAATTTTTCGTTGCGACTTAATTAAATCAAATTTAATTAAATAATAATGTCTCAAAAAATAATTACGAAAGTCGCTCGCGAATTAATTCTAAATTAATTCGTTCGCTCGAATTAAAATCTAATTTTAATTCTGCGTTGAAATCTAATTTCATTTAATATATCGAATATATTATTTAATCGATTAATTCCAATTAATCATTCTCTCTCAACTAATCGAATTTTATCTCAGATAAATTCTTACCGTAATTCATTCTAGATTAATTTTTCTCTCTCTCATAATTAATCTCAGATTCATTCCGTTCGAGTAAAACGTCATCGGTGAATCTTTGGGAAGCGACCCATGAGATCCCTGGATATGTTGGCAGTAAATCCGATCGTCGGACTATCCGAACACGTGCGTACCCCGTACCATGTTCTTACCGATTTACAAGACATGGTTGGCTTCTAGCAAAGCACCGTGCCTACCCAATTCTCCAGAAATATACTTTAAAGGAATATGTAATCTTTGTCAGGCGTAGTATACGTAGTATTGCGTATTACGATCTAGTATCAGATGTCACATGCAAGGCCTAAGGCTGGAATTGTGTCTACCCCGTACAAAGCATATATCGGATCACTAGCAACTAGTCTCTATAATCGGATAATCATGACATTGTCATATTATCCCGATAGCTGCATCATACAAGAGTACCAGTTCCGTATCCTGCGTGATCATCATCTCCATATGACGGAAGTGATACTTCCATCTTGACATCACACCCAATACACTATGATTCTCAATATACCCAGAAGAGGCGTACACAGAACCTGTTAAAGCCCCGGACGACCAAAACCAAAGTATACTGATTGTCGCAAGTATTAGCGATGCAAGTCTCAGTTTAAGACCAAATACACCTACCCTGATTCGGATTCCCATAGACACATAGTCATACTACCAATGGGATTCCGATGGGTCTATCTAGAGCGAAGCTATTTCCGTATCATCAGCAAACAGAACCTCCTATCACACTTGCATAAGTATTCAATACTTAAATATATGAGAACTATGTCGTTAAGCTTCCATAACGCGCACAAGTGTAATACTAGCCTATTCCGCATTATCGATGTCCAGTCTCGATAATACTACGACTAGGGATATTTAATGATTAAACCTTACGTGGATTAATACTGTCTCATATCTTATTAATCTGGTACTAATCATATGGACTTTTATCATTTTATATCCAGGTAATCCAATTACAAATGATAAAAGAGCAATTTCCTTTGTCACATAGTTAATTTGTACAACAACGCCATGTTCTGTACAAATAGTGATGTTATAGGTCATAATTGTCCAACAATGTCAAGATTGAAATATCACTTTAGTTATATGGAGATGATGATCACACAGGGATACAGAACTGGTACTCTTATATGCTGCAGCTATCGGGATAATATGACAAGGTCATGATTATCCGATTACAGAGACTAATTGCTAGTGATCTGATATATGCTTCTTACGGGGCAGACACAATTCTAGCCCCAGACCTAGCATGTGACATCAGATACTGGATCGTAATGCGCAATACTTAGTATACTACGCTTGATAAAGATTATGTATTCCTTAAAAGAATATTTCTGGAGAATTGGGTAGGCACGTTTTTTTTTAGAAGCCCAACAATGTCTTGTAAATCGGTAAGAACGTGGTACTAGGTACGCATATGTTCCGATAGTCCGACGACCGGATTTACTGCCAAATATCCAGAGATCTCATGGGTCGCTTCCCAAAGATTCCACCGATGACATTTGACTCGATAGAATTAATCTGGATTAATTATGAGAGAGAAAATTAATCTAGGTTAATTGCGGCTAGACTCGGCCGGCGGTTCGGTTCCGGTTCGAAACCGAACCGAACCGGTCGGTTTCCGTTCCACAAGTGTGGAACTGGAACCTTAAACCGAACCGGAACCAAACGGTTCGGTTTCGGTTCGGTTCGGTTCAGAGACTTTTTTTTTTAAAATTAATTAAAATAAATGAGATTAATTTTATAAATAAAAAAATTTATTACATTGAAGAGCTTGAGCTTAAATTTTTAAAAATTTAAGTTGCCTATGTATCCTCCAAGGGTGAGAGGAATCAAAACTCACGTAGTTCCATTACAAGTTTTAGACATATCCCTTTTGTAAATTATAATTTTACAATTATCAATCATCATTATCAGTTGATCCTTCGGCTCCGGTTCCGCTTGCACTTGTTGCAGAAGCATTATCGAACAAATCTTCAAAATCATCGGGGGCATCTTCTTGTTGTCTCAGATCAGCTCGAGTCCAATCATCCACACAAGCTGTTGCTTCTAGAGTGCTTGGATGTAATGAAGATCGCCTAGCTTCAATATATTACCTCTCAAGCTGAAGGCTTGCTCAACCGCAACGGTGGAAATAGGTGCTGCCAAGATCTCTTTAGCAATAATAGATAAAACATGATATATATTTTGATGCCGGTTCCACCATTCAAGGATTTTAAAATTTTTACTGCATAAACTTTCATTAGAAAACTCAAAATTTGTAGATAAATAATTATCTAATTCAGGGTTATTAGTTGTCGTATCCCTAGATTTTTTATTTCGTTGCAATAACCAACGATCCCCTGCGCTAAGTCTTGTTTGAATTACCGGTTCCCTACTACTAGATTGACCTAATGTTCCTAAGTTATATCTTACAATATAATCATTAAATAAAATAATTAAATCACTTCTTAATTTCTTCATTATGCTCGTAATATCAACATCATCTAATATTCCTAAATAACCATAGTAAGCTTGTAAACCACCATTCAAACCTTCTAATTTAAATCTAGGATCAAAAACAGCAGCAATAAGATAAGTAAAGGAATTTTTCTAAAATAATTCAACCATTTTACCTTCATAGTAGTAATGGCTTGAGCAAAAAAATATCATTAGGGTCGTCACTGTCAACATGCTCATCGAGAGTGCCAACAATATTCAAACTCTCAAGAAGAAATAAATGTGCTGTGTAGGATAATAAAAACCGCTAAAAACTAAAGTAGCATCATTAAAAGCTCTTAAAATATCTAAAAAAATTTCACAAATAACCCATTGACTAGGATAAAGTGTGATATTTTGAACATGTTGAGAAAAAAAACTACATAATGCATCTTTGTATTGAAATGCTTGACATAAAAGAAAATAAGTAGAATTTCAACGTGTTGGAACATCTCTCGAAAATTTAATCGGTTTAATACCATTTATTTTACAAAACTTGGTCCATTCTCTCCTAACTTGAGAATATGACCAAATACAGTTAAATGCCGTTTTAATTGGATCAAGGAAATGTGATAATAATCTTAGTCCGTCTTGCACACATATGTTAAGGACATGACATGTACAACGAATATGAAAAAATCGACCCCCTAAATTTGGTTCACATAAGGATTTTAAATCATGAATGGATGCAGTATTTGCAGATGCATTATCAAATTCAATTGTTAAAATTTTTTCTACTAAACCATATTCATCAAAAATTACCTTCATCATTCTATAAATATTATGTGCAGTATGTGGGTCATCAAAAACTCTAAATGCAATAAGTCTTTTTGTTTGGTAAATGATGCATCAATCCAATGACAAGTCACACCCATGTATGAGTGTGTTTGCCAATGGTCACTCCAAATATCAGAACATATAGAAATACGACTTTCATCTCTTTAAATATTTCATTTAAAATAATTTTACCATCTTTATATAATTTGAAAATATGACGTTTTGTTGTGTTTCGAGTCATTCTACATGCAGCAGAGTTTAAAGCATTATGCACGTAATTAGTAAAATGAAGTTTTTCACCAAAGCTTAAAGAAAGATGTGCCAAACAAGTTAATTTCGCAAATTCTTCTCTATTTTTTGCATCAGGATATTTAAATAAATCTACACTACTCGTACCTCTACTAGATGATGCGTACCTGGCCATTTGAGTCTGCGTCGTATCAATGCTAAATTCAACCGGATGATGTTTTTCCATGTGCTTGATCATATTGCCGTATCCACCAGAAAATTTATAGATAACCCCACAATAGTTGCAAATTGCTCGTTGTAACCATCTTCTAGGCGTTCCAAAGTAAAATGAATTTTGAAAATATCCGAGGACCGAGCCTTAACTTCTCTTCTCCGTGATTGTGCACTGACACTAGGGCCGCTCTCTTGGGTTGGCATATTTGACATTATGTTCTCAGATGAGCTTGCCATTTTTTGTTTGAGAAATTAGGAAGAAAAATAAGAAAATTGAATAATTGCGATGCGAATGATAACAAATTATCAACTAAATGAATTGAGATTGAGAATAAGAATATAAGATTATAAGAGAATTGTATTGAAGTAAGATTGAGAATAAGAGAATTATAGAAAATGAGAGAGTTGAGAATTTGGTGTGATGAAATTATGAAAAATGAATCCTATTTATAGAATTTTAGAATTTTTTTGATACCAAAAATGCCCATAAATATAACCGTTTTATTTCCGTTATTAGAGGTACATTAGTAATTTATATTTTATATAATAAAAATAATTTTTAATTTTTGGCTCCCTGCCCCCCCCCCCCAACGGCTAGTAGCCGTTGGAGGCGTAGGGTTCCTGTTGGAACCGTCCGAACCGGTGGAACCGTACGGTTCCACCGGTTCGGACCGGTTCGAGTTGGGGTGGAACCCCAACCGAACCGGTCCCCTTCCGGTTCGGTTCCAGAACCGGAACCGGAACCTTCCGGTTCCAACCGGTTCGGTTCCGGTTCAGGACCGGAACCGTGGCCGGGTCTAATTGCGGCAAGAATTTATCTGGGATAAAATTCAGATAGAATAAAGAGAACGATTAATTTGGAATTAATCGATTAAATAATATATTGGATATATTAATTGAAATTAGATTTTAAATCAGAATTAAAATTGAATTTTAATTCGGGTGAACAAATTAATTTAGAATTAATTCGCAAGCGACTTTTGTAATAATTTTACGAGGCATTATTATTTAATTAAATTGGATTTAATTACGTCGCGATGGAAAATTCATTTCATCGGATTAAACGAACCTGAGCCCGTAGTGTGTTATGCAAGCCCACTTGAATTATGAATTTAAAGTGGGGCCCACCAACTTACATCATTTGTCACCTTTAGTCACCTTTTTGGTGATAGAAGTTGTTGGTGGATTTTGGTGGAAACTTGTAAAACACATTTGCCTTTGTAAGACATTTACCAACTTTTGATTTGGTAATTGTTAATTGATTTTAAGAAATCAAATACATAAAACAAAAACTCTCTCTCTCCCTCTCTTGCAATTTGTCGTGACTCTCTCCCTCTCCCTTAGAGTTTTTGTTGCAAAAATTCTTGTGAGCTAGCACTTCAAAGAGTGAATCAAGGTGATAGGGAAACCAATTCCTTGAGTTTGGAACACAAAGAAAAGCTTGGAGCTCTTCACCAACATACAAATTTTTGAAATCCATCATCCGAGCCAATCAATGTTAGTTTAATTTTGCAATCTTATTGATGTGTGGTAAATGTATTACTATTTCCCACTCATTTGACCTAATATTTTGTATAGTTTCTTGAGTTTTGTGAATATTTTGATATGTTTTGTATTATTTTGTAGATAATAAAGTTTCAGGGAATTTTGGAGGTGATTTGGGGCCAAAACAGTGAAAAAAACACAAAATGGCATTTTGGTCATTGGGCGCGTCTGGACGCCTAACGTGCGCCGCAAGTTTGCTAACGTGCACCGGGTCCACATGTCAGAATCTGAGAAGTTTGACTTTGCTAACGTGGGCCGTGCCACGTGTCACCATCACAGCTGATCTGCTAACGTGCATCGTGCCACGTGTCATCATCTTACGGTGCCGATAATCGCCATAGCCACGTGTCGCCATGTGTCACTCCACGTGTCAGCCATGTCATCATCCACATCACCAGTTGACCGAGTTAAGGTGCCACGTCACAGCCACGTCATCATCAGCCAATCACAACGTGCCACATGTCATAATCTATGGTGCCGACAATCACTATCGCCACGTCAGCGCCACGTCATCGCCATGTCAGCATAATCATTGAGTTTCCAGCCGCATTGCCACGTGTCACCTTATCACCTTATCCGCAATCACCACGTGTCAGATAAGAATCTGAGCCGACCAATCAGAAGCTGCCACGTCAGCGCGTCGCGACGCATGAAGAAACGTTCGCATCGCGACGCGTGGCACTTATGGACGCCTATAAATAGAGCTCGAAATTTCAGTTTTAGATGTACATTCCTCTCTGAATTCTCTGATGTAAATAGAGAGTTTTCTATCAAATTTCTTTTAAATTTTAGTTTTGTAATTAATTTTAATTACGTTATGTAATAATAGTAATTTACTTTCTTTACTTTTACAGTTTTTACTATTCACCATGAGGAGGTAACTTCTCCCTGCTATGGTGAAAGGTAATTCTTTTACTATTGCTATTTAGATTAATCTCCCTTAAATATAATATATTCACTATTTAAAATTGACTTAATGAGGATACCGCTATATTGGTCGGTTGGTAATTCATTTTAAACTGGTTTAAACTTGACTAAACAAGGATACCGCCAGATTGATCGGTTGGTAATTAAATTTTCTTACTGCCTATATGGGAGGTTTATTTTGGTTCCGCCTTTATGGCTGGTTGAACTTAATTTGACTTAATCAGGTTACCGCCTATATGGCTGGTTGGTAAAATAATCACAAGTTAATATATTATATTAAGGGAGATATCTAAATAGTAAATAGTAAAAGTTGATCCTTTTACCTTAGCATTTTATTTTATTGTAATTTACTTTTCAGCTTTTACTTTACCGCAATTACTTTTCAGCATTTTTACTTTATGTCTTTTACTTTTAAGTTTTTACTAGCCCTAGTTATGTGTTGTAACTAAGTTAGTTATCTGGGATTGTGATGAATTCTAATATCACCGGTTTATAAGGGGTGATTTATAGTTTGGGTAATTTAAAGGTTTACTTATTAAGTCTTAAGCTTAATGCGTCTTGTTAATTGGCCACTAATAAGATTGATCTGGTAAATCTAAAATAAACTTGACAAAGAATTTTAGGTTTCAGCCTTAGACTTAATAGCCCACGATCTTCCTTGAGGATAAATAACCCTTTAATAGATTTCCTTACAAGATAGACATATACCTGTCGGGCGGGGGTAGCCATAATTGGAACTTAAACTTAATGAATCCAGGTAATTTGGTTGACATAAACATATGGTTCAATTGGGTTAAACTGGGTATTTGCGTCTGACCATCGACAGAGGCTTTCGTATCACAACCTAGATAGTTTCCTAATATTGAATTTTCTTAAACCTACTTTCGTGCAATTTTATTTACTTGTTTTTAAATTTAAAATCATCACCATTTCAAATCAATCAATAAACCTGTTCGATACTAGTAATCATTTGACCTCATAAAATTAATAGATTAGGTATTAAGTCCTCGTGGGATCGATAATTTTTATACTACTTGAATGATACGTGCGCTTGCGTTATACACGTGTGTGTAAGCACCGGTCAAGTTTTTGGCGCCGTTGCCGGGGACTTATTTATCTTTCACTATTAGTTTTTGGGTTAGATACGTTACTTGTATCTAATTTCTTTTTATTTATTGTTTTTGTTTTCTTGTGTTTTAGGTTCTCATAAACTACATGAGACGAACAAGAAGCTTTGAACTCCGATGGCTTGACCCAGAAATTGAAAGAACCATCAGACAGTTGAGAAGGGAAAGGCGAGAAGGCCAAGAAGCAATCATTAACATGGAACCTGAACCTTTGAACGTTGCACCACCGATTCCCATTCGAGACAGAACCATTCCGGTGGTTGACAGACTCATTTCTTTTATTATACTTCCTCCCTTACCAGCAAATACGGGTGACATCAAAACATGCATCCAGATGATTCAACAGTCAGTACAGTTTGGGGGAAATGCAACTGAAGATCCTAATGCCCACATCAGTAACTTCGTGGAAGTTTGCGGTACTTTCAATTACAACCGAGCAGCTGAAGAAGCAGTGAGACTGCGGGTTTTTCCATATTCCCCGAAAGACAGAGCTAAAGCTTGGCTACATTCGTTACCAACAGGTTCCATCACAACTTGGAACACTCTAGCCACCAAATTCCTTGCAAAGTACTTTCCATCAGCCATAACTGCAAAGTTGAGGAATGACATCACATCCTTCGTGCAACAAGATTCAGAATCCCTTTGCGAAGCTTGGGAAAGATTCAAATATTTACTCCGGAAATGTCCTCATCATGAGATCGCAAAGTGGCTACAAGTCCAAACCTTCTACAATGGACTTTCTGGAATAATGAGAACCACAATTGATGCTGCTGCTGAAGGAGCTTTGATGGCAAAAGAAGAAGATCGGGCCTGGGACTTAATTGAAGAAATGGCCAACAATAATTCTTTATGGCCAACAGAAAAGAGCATGAGCAAAAGAATTGCAGGAATTAATGAAGTTGGAGCCAACACAACACTAATTCCAAGCTGGATGTGATTTGTAAAAATCTGGAAACTCTTAACATGAAGTTAATGGTGGATCCACAAGTTCACCATTTGGAGGAGTACCTGAGTCAGAATCTTACAACCAACAAGAAGAGACTAAGGGTGGCAGTTTAGCCTGCGGCCTGGCCCGGCCCGGTCGGCCCGGCGGGCTTTGGCCCAGCCCATGGTGGAAAAAGCCCGGGCCGAGCCTTAAAATGAAAGCCCGACTCGGGCCCGGGCCCAGGCCGGGCTTTCCTATTTTGGCCCCGGCCCGGCCCCAAATTTAAAAAAAAAACAAAACATAAATATATATATATCTTTAATATGTTTATATCATTTTTATTTATTTTTAGTATTTAAATTGTTAATTTATCAATGAAACTTTTGATTTATTTATAAATTGTATTTGTATATAGTGTAAATATATTTTATATTTATATATTTTAAATTCTTAAATTTTTTTTTTAAATTCGGGCCCAAAAAAAGCCCGGGCCCGGGCTTTTTTTTTGTTGGCCGGGCTCGGGCCGAGCTTGCAAAAGCCCGGCCCGGCCCATTGCCACCCTTAGAAGAGACAGTGAACTATGTCAACAATTTCAACAGACAGGAGAACAATCCATATTCCAACACCTACAACCCAGGGTGGAGGAATCATCCGAATTTTTCATAGAGCAACAATTCAGGGCAAAAGAACAATCCACCACCGGGATTCCAACAACAAAACTATCCACCACCTGGATTCCAGCAACAGAACAAAGGTCAGGAGTATGAAAAAGAACCAGGAATAATAGAAGTGCTGGCCCAGTTGAAGAAGCAAGAAGCAAAATACGATGCTTTAGCAGCTGTGGTTCAAAATCAAGTAGCATTGAATCAAAGCCATTCAGCCTCTATTAAAGCACTGGAAAATCAAATGGGACAACTGGCCAATGCTTAGAGTTAAAGACCCCAGCAACACAGAACCAAATCCATGGAACATAGGGAATGAGCAGTGTCATGCCATCATGTCAAAAAGTGGTACTGAAATCAACAAAGATGTTGGAGCCAAAACAACTGCTGATGAAGTTCCAAAAGAAACAGAACAATAGATAGAGGAAAAATAAGCAAAAGAAAAATAGCAAGAAAGAATCATTCTCACTCCACATTTTCCATAGCACCTCCAGCAGAATAAATTGGACAAGCAGTTTTCTCGGTTCCTGGAGATCTTCAAAAAACTACATATCAACATTCCATTTGCAGAACCTTAGAACAAATGCCTAGCTATGTCAAATTCATGAAAGACATTCTTTCACGAAAATAGAGATTGGGAGATTACGAGACAGTGGCATTGAGAGAAGAGTGCAGCGCCATCATTCAGAGGAAGCTTCCCCCAAAGTTGAAAGATTCTGGCAGTTTCATCATTCCTTGCATCATAGGAGAACATAACTTTGATAAGGCTTTATGTGATTTAGGTGCAATTGTTAACTTGATGCCTTTTTCTATTTTCAAGAAACTGTAGATTGGAGAAACAATGCCCACTTCAGTCTCTCTATAACTTGCTGATAGAAGGCTCGTATTTCCAAGAGGCGTAGTTGAGGATGTGCTGGTCAAGGTTGACAAATTCATTTTCCTAGTAGATTTTATTGTCCTTGATATGGAGGAAGATGCAGACGTGCCAATCATCCTCGGGAGACCGTTCTTGGCTACAGGTCGAACCATTATTGATGTACAAAAAGGAGAATTAACCATTAGGGTACAGGACCAAGAAATAACATTCAATGTTTTCAAGGCCATGAATTTCCCAGATGATGAAAAGAAAGAGGAATGTTTCAGACTTGATGTGATACACAGTACCATTCAGAACTCCAATGCAATGCAAAGTTCTATTGACAAACTTAAAACATGTCAATTGCCTGTGGAGCCTGAAGATAAAGCGTCTTTTGCACTGAAAAAGCCAATTCTTGCACTACAACCAACAGAAGAGAAAAAGTTCCACCAGCTCAACGAATTGGAGGAATTTCACAATCAGCCTTTTGAGGATGCCAAATTGTACAAAGAAAAGGCAAGGAAAAGACATGATGAGAAGTTAGTGCTCATACAACTGAAACTAGGGCAGAAGGTACTGTTAAACAAATCAAGGGTGAAATTCTTCCCATGGAAGCCAAAATCACGGTGGTCAGGTTCATTTGTGATCACCAAGGTTTTACCAGATAGAGCCGTTGAGATACATGATCCCGACTCCAACAAAACATTCAAGGTTAAAAACAAGCGTGTCAAGCACTACTGGGAGAATCATTTGAACGACAAAAAGAAAGTGTCACACTTTCAGATCTAGCTTAACATTCGAGAAGACACGTCTAGCTGATGACGTTAAACTTAGCGCTCGCAGGGAGGCAACCCATGCAATTTGTGTATATATTGTGATATGGTGTGTTTTATTTTTGTGTGTTTAATTTTTGCAGGTAAAGTCATTTCACGATGGAAGAAGCTCTCGCAAATCTTCGCAAGCAATTTCCTTCTCTCCTTCAAAAATCTCTGATGAAAGTTTACAAAGCTCGTTTGGAACGGATGAAATTACTAACAATCAAAGGTATTCCTACTGACATTCGTCCGATTATTGAAGCACGGGTCCGATTGGCAGGTGAGTCTTCTGACTCTTTTATTTCACATCTGCCTGGTTTAGGAAGGAGCACCTATGCTAAAAAGAGAAGAGCCAAAAGAATGTGTGTTTGTTATAAATGTGCTCGTATGTTTTGTGATACTCGTTATCGTTCTTTAGGAATGGTGTCTAATAACTGCGAAGATAAGATTAATTTCATTAGGGATGGCTTGAGTAAGGAGTCTTTGGATGATATATCTAAAACTATTGAGACGCATCCCAGTGGATAGGTGTATCACGAAATTTGTGTGTTATATGCACAATTTCAAAGAGAAAGACAACAGTTAAGTCTCGGGAATCTGACTCAAAAAGACCATGTTTGCCAATTTATAAGAATATTGGATGGGAAGCTTGTCCCTGACGCATAGACGTCAATCAAGCCGCTACTTTTCTTGTAGATATTATATCTCTTTGTTTTTTCCTAATAATTGTAATTTTTTTTGTTGTTTTCTTTTATTTTCTCCGACAGGATCCAGACCTTTTTTACTATCACGATTTATTTTACTGTTTAACTAATAATTTTCATTTGGCAGGTACTAGTGCTATTATTTTACTCACCCTTTTTAGGTATTATAAATTCAACTCATCATTGCACTTTTGAAGACATCCAGAGTAAAACATGGAAGCCACTTCAAGAAGACGAGTTGAAAACATCTGTGTGTTTTGCGGTACTAGTGTTGGTGTTAAGCCACAATACGTAGAAGCAACACATGAATTGGGTCGAGTCTTAGCTGCAAGGAATATGCACTTAGTATATGGCGGAGGCAATCTTGGACTTATGGGGATCGTTTCAAAGGCCGTACAGGAAGGAGGCAATCACGTTTTGGGAATCATCCCAAAACCCTTAGTAGATGCAAATCTTATTGAACCATCAAACGGAGAAGAGTTAATCGTGCCAGGTATGATTGAACGACTGGTAGAAATGATTAACCGTGCTGATGCTTTTATTGCTTTGCCAGGTGGCTTGGGTACATTGGAGGAAATTTTTACAGTGTTATCTTGGGCGAACCTGAACATACACCAGAAACCGCTTGGACTGTACAACGTTGAAGGATTTTATGATTTTCTTTGTGTGTTTCTTGATGATGCTCAGAGAAATGGGTTCGTGTCAAAACCTTTAAAAGAACTCCTCTTCACTGCCAGAACTGCTCCGGATCTAATTGACCAAATCTTAGCCTATGAACCACAAATTGACCCTATCCTTTCAAAGATAAATTGGTCCGAGGACGATCGTGGTAAGAGGCGTCGGATTAATCTGGATCTTAACCTTTAACTTTTCGTGTAGAATTTCAGCTAACCAGATACTATCTTCTAAACTCTTCTTCTATTGTTTAAGACATTGGGGACAATGTCTCATTTAGGTTTGGGGGAGGGAATTAGTTGATCAGTATCTTGTTTTTAGTGGTGTGTTGTTTTTATTTTTAGTCCAAAATTTTTCGAAAAATAAAATAAAAATTGAAAATTTTTCAAAAATTACAAAAATATTTATTTTGACTAAAAAGGTGAAATTGGTAAGAGATAGCTGAATAAGGAGTTTCCACTCCTGAGACGTGTCTAAAACCTATTTCAGAACAAGTTAATTTTTGTTTATTTCATTTTGAATTATTTAATTTGTGAATTCTCCATAATACTGACTAAAATGGATGTTCATATGCTCAATTGGCAGGTATTATCAACATGCATGGTAACATACGGACATGAGTTGTAATTGAAAAGTTTGTAATATTTAGTGCTATAGTTTAATTGAAGGAATCATCTCAAAAAAGTGATTGAGTAAAAAAAAAAAACGTCTGAGATCCAAGTTATTAAGTCCGTATGGGTGTTTTAACACCTAGTGCCCTAAAGCCAACTGGTTTGGGAGTCATTGGCCCAAAGCTCGCTACATGGATCAAAGATGCTGCAAAAATATATATATATGAAGTCTGAGTAATTAAGTCTGTAGGGGTGTCTTAACACCTGGTGCCCTAAAGCCAACTGGTTTGGGAGCAACCGACCCAAAACTCGCTACATAGATGGAATATATTGTATATAAATAAAAAAATAAAAGAAAATAAAAGAAAAAAATCAGAAAAATGAGAAAATTTATTCCATTGCTACAAAAAGGTGTGAATTCTGATAAGACTTTAGGACAAAAATATTACTCTCTTATCAACTGCATTTGTGACTGTTGCGGGCAAAAATGAGTTATTTAATATTTTTTCGGTTGTGTATATGGAGAATGGTAAATATAATAGGAAAATTTACTTATTCGGTAATTTAGAAAGAAATAAAACAACTAGTGACTTGGAGTAGAAGTTTCACCTGATTAGTCACTAACTTCTTTATTCTCTTTTCTCTTGTCTTTTTGCTTTTGTGTGCATTAGTTTTACTACATTTTTTCTTTTGTAAAATATTTGTGGGTATCATTGCTGTAAACCCTCACGAGACTACAACTCGTCCACTAGGGACACCTAGGGGTCTAAAGGCTTGTTGCATACGCTAAATGCAACCGTGATCCCTATGAAAGTGGTTTAGTTAAATTTTATTTTAAAGATGTTTATGTTATTTTATTCTGTATTTTGCTCGAGGACTAGCAAAATGTTAGGTTTGAGGGTGTGATGAGTGGTAAATGTATTACTATTTCCCACTCATTTGACCTAATATTTTGTATAGTTTCTTGAGTTTTGTGAATATTTTGATGTGTTTTGTGTTATTTTGTAGATAAATAAAGTTTCAGGACATTCTGGAGGTGATTTGGGGCCAAAACAGTGAAAAAGAACACAAAAGGGCATTTTGGTCATCGGACGCGTCGCGACGCGCATGCTGCGTCGTGACGCCTAACGTGCGCCACAAGTTTGCTAACGTGCGCCGGGTCCACATGTCAGAATCTGAGAAGTTTGACTTTGCTAACGTGCGTCGTGCCACATGTCACCATCACAGTCTACTAACGTGCGTTGTGCCACGTGTCATCATCTTACGGTGCCGACAATCGCCATCGCCATGTGTCAGCCACGTCATCATCCACATCACCAGTTGACCGAGTCAATATGCCACGTCACTGCCCTATCATCATCAGCCAATCACAGCATGCCACGTGTCATCATTCTATGGTGCCGACAATCACTATCGCCACGTCATCGCCATGTCAGCATAATCATTGAGTTGCCAGCCGCCTTGCCACATGTCACCTTATCACCTTATCCGCAATCGCCACGTGTCAGATAAGAATCTGAGCCAACCAATAAGAAGCTGCCACGTCAGCGCGCCGCGACGCATGAAGAAACGTTCGCATCGCGACGCGTGGCACTTATGGACGCCTATAAATAGAGCTCGAAATTTCAGTTTTAGATGTACCTTCCTCTCTGAATTCTCTGATGTAAATAAAGAGTTTTCTATCTAGTTTCTTTTAAATTTTAGTTTTGTAATTAATTTTAATTACGTTCTGTAATAATAGTAATTTACTTTCTTTACTTTTACAGTTTTTACTATTCACCATGAGGAGGTAACTTCCCCCTGCTAGGGTGAAAGGTAATTCTTTTACTATTGCTATTTAGATTAATCTCCCTTAAATATAATATATTCACTATTTAAAATTTGACTTAATGAGGATACCGCTATATTGGTCGGTTGGTAATTCATTTTAAACTGGTTTAAACTTGACTAAGCAAGGATACCGCCAGATTGGTCGGTTGGTAATTAAATTTTCTTACCGCCTATATGGGAGGTTTATTTTGGTTCCGCCTTTATGACTGGTTGGACTTAATTTGACTTAATCAGGTTACCGCCTATATGGCTGGTTGGTAAAATAATCACAAGTTAATATATTATATTAAGGGAGATATCTAAATAGTAAATAGTAAAAGTTTATCTTTTTACCTTAGCATTTTATTTTATTGTAATTTACTTTTCAGCTTTTACTTTACCGCAATTACTTTTCAGCATTTTTACTTTATGTCTTTTACTTTTAAGTTTTTACTAGCCCTAGTTATGTGTTGTAACTAAATTAGTTATCTGGGATTGTGATGAATTCTAATATCACCGGTTTATAAGAGGTTATTTATTGTTTGGGTAATTTAAAGGTTTACTTATTAAGTCTTAAGCTTAATGCGTCTTGTTAATTGGCCACTAATAAGATTGATCTGGTAAATCTAAAATAAACTTGACAAAAGAATTTTAGGTTTCAGCCTTAGACTTAATAGCCCACGATCTTCCTTGAGGATAGATAACCCTTTAATAGACTTCCTTACAGGATAGACATATACCTCTCGGGCGGGGGTAGCCATAATTGGAACTTAAACTTAATGAATCCAGGTAATTTGGTTGACATAGACATATGGTTCAATTGGGTTATGCTGGGTATTTGCGTCTGACCATCGACAGAGGCTTTCGCATAATTTAGTGTTCCAGGTTAGTAAACTGATTTATTACACAAACATGAAATAACCGCTTCATCTTTTAAAAGATATTGGAAAGATTCACAACCCTAGATAGTTTCCTAATATTGAATTTTCTTAAACCTACTTTCGTGCAATTTTATTTACTTGTTTTTAAATTTAAAATCATCACCATTTCAAATCAATCAATCAACCTGTTAGATACTAGTAATCATTTGACCTCATAAAATTAATAGATTAGGTATTAAGTCCTCCTTGGATTGATACTTTTTATACTACTTGAACGATACGTGCGCTTGCGTTATACGCGTGTGTGTAAGCACCGGTCACTTATTTTGATTATTCACACACTAAATCTACTTAGAGATCATTGGCATGTTCTAGGAACACTTACAATGGTATCAGAGCCTTTTCTAAGCATGATTTAGTTTTAGGGTTTATATACTTTAATTTGGGGTTTTTGTGTTTGAAGCATGATTTCTTCAAATTGGTTGTTTGGTTTGGCTTGGATGATGATGAATTAGATTTATGCATCTTAGGAATTGAGAAAATGAATTGGATAAAAATTTTCTCTAATTTCCTTAAGCTGGCCGAAACTACCCTAGCATGTATCATGGTGATTTTTTGAAAATTAGACAATTGGATGTGTTGTTGGCATGAAATGTATGATAGATGTTGATTTAATTGGATTGAAAACAAATTGTGTGATAATTTCTTGTCAAAAACTGTGAGCATGATAAGCATGTATAGATTGATTTTGCTTTAATTGTGTTGGATATGAATTGAATATATTAAAGCATGATTAATTAGTTTAATTGATGTTTTGGAAATATTGGTTTAACTAATTAATTATGGCAATTACACTTTAATTAATTAATATGATATTTAGAATATTATGTTAATAATAAAATTAGTCTTTAAATTGGATTGGGCTAATATTGTTGTATTTGGGCTTAATGGGCTTGGTTGGGCCAAGCTTGGTTTAGGACAATTGGATTGGATCCAAATTGGGCCTAAAACCATTCCATAAAGTCCAAATATAATACTTGGGCCTTTAACAATTTAATTGGGCCTAATGGGCCTAAATTGATTTTATGGAAAATGGTGATTCCTAAATTGGGCCTTGGCATTTGGGTTTGATCCATATTCGCCAAAGCCCATGCCTTAAGAATTAATTAAAAGCCCATTGGACTTTAATTAAATTGACATTGGATGTTAATTAGGCCTTTGAGACCCATTAAGATTGGATTTAGAATCTAAGTCTAAAAGGCACATAAATAAGTGTAATTATTTAATTTGGAATTAAATTAGAATTAGTATTGAATACAAATTAAATTGGATTTAAAAATTGTAGTTCGATATAATTCAAGAATACGTACTTTGAGTATTTATTCTTAAACGAGTTGGACTCGCGCAAATCAAATCGTTGTTTGAACATTGGATGGTAATTAATTCAAAGATTAATTAATTGGATTAGATTGATTGAATAACATGCTTTGTGTGAATACATGGATGTATTGTATGGATAATGTATATCGGATGGATATTAGAAGGGTGAGGGCAATTTTGGAAATTGTTGTAATAAATTTAGAATTTATTAAATTGGACCTGCGTGTCCAGCCTATTATCTCTATTCTCTTTGTACTTCTCTTCTCACCAATTCCTCTCAATGCAAATGAGGTTTCTTTGTTGTATTATGTAATTGGGTAGAAGTAAGAACAGTGCTAGCGGGAGAGAGGAAATTGAGAGATTTGTTCTATGAATAAATTGTTACATATCCATCCGCATATCATTATTAATTTATTCAGCGCCTTATTATTCTTTTAGAATGCATGCTTAAGGGCGTATGATGAGAGCTAATCAAAGATAATAAATTGGTTGCCAATTTACACAAAAACCCTCAATCAAATATTAAGCGTTTTTCCTTCCATTGAGTGGTTCTTTCTCAAGATCCAAGATTGGCATTGGTTTGTTGGCCAAAGTCAAGATCAATGTCCATCGCGGATGTGTTTGAACCACGAATGATTTGTTACATATCGCATGTCTTGGGCAGTTTTGACTTGTTGGCCAAAGTCAAGGTCACTTCTGTACATCGATGTGGATTACGAAGCTTTCCCACTGTCAATGGGTCGCGCTTAACTGGAATCATTAAGCTTGTTGAGCCAAAGCCAAGGCTTCGTTGATTCAGAGGAAAATGTTAGGAAATATATTGGATATATTTACATATATTGGATATATGTTTCGGACTTGGAGGTCCACCTACCGGATCTAGGAATTGGATGGGATCCAATTGATCTTAGAGATCTGCCTAGTTAAGTTTCATACAACTTGTTGGCCAAATTCAAGGTTGTGTGTTATTTAACGGGATCCTAGCCCACTAGGAAACTAGGTTTCCCGAGTACTCAACAGAGGGTTAGAGGCTCGCCGAAAAATAGTGGGATGCCGATATTAAATTTGTAATTTCGTTTAATACTTGCCAAACACGCGCTTTCAAATTATTTTCGTCATTATATATTAATATTAGTTGGACTAATATTTTATTATTTTCTTTTAACAGTTGGACTGTACCCGAAATCGTTAATTGAATAGTTAGACTATTGCGATTAAGATGGCAGGAAAGATCAACATTAGAGACATTATCATGGGCGAAAATATCTTTAACGGGGCGAACTTTCCTGACTGGGATATGAACCTCGGGATTATCCTGGTGGCTGAGAAGATGCTCTATCCAATAGAGAGACCTCTCGGGCCTAAGCTCGGAATTGAGCAGCCACTTGAGCTTGAGCTTTGGAAGACTCACAGTGATGACAACTGAACTGCTCAATCCGTCATGCTTGCTGCAATGACCCCACAATTTCGTCGTCAAAATAAGGGATTGGTTCCCTACGAAATGATGTTGAAATTGAGGGACCTTCACTGATCTAACCTTAGATCGCAGAAGTATGAATTACAGAAGAAGCTCTTTCACTCTCGTATGTCAGAGGGTGCATCTGTCGAGCACCATGTGTCGCAGATGATTGATGATATCGAACAGCTGGGTCAGCTGGGCATAACCTTTGAGGCTGAGACTTCCATAGATTTGATCTTACAGTCTCTTTCTGATAGCTGGAGCGGGTTCATCATGAACTATAATATGATGAACCAAGAAAAGACTTTTGGAGAGTTGATGGCAATGCTGAAAGAGGTAGAAAATGAGCTTTTAAAGGGCGAGAATCGCGAGGCGCACTTCGCTTCGACATCTCAGAATGCCAGGGCTTGGCCAAAGGCTTCTGGAGGTGTGAAGAAGAAGAAAAGAAAGGGCAAGGCCAAATCATCAAAGTCTTCTGGGAAGGCAAATGACAAATCACAAGATGTCTGCCTGCAGTGTGGCAAACGGGGTCACTAGAAGCGTGACTGCCGTGAGTACAAGGTGCACATGAAGGAAGTGAAGGCTGGCAAGGCTCCGGCTTCAGGTATGTTTGTTATTGAAATAAACATGTCTACTTCTAGTTTTAAAAAATTGGATTTTTTATTTTGGTTGTGGTACTCATATATGTACTGATGTGCAAGATCTGCAGATTAGTAGGAGACTGGCTTCATGAGAGATCGACCTCCGAGTTGGAAATGGGACTAGAGTCGACATTTTGGCTGTTGGGACCTATATTTTGGAACTGCCCTCGGGGCATGTACTTACTTTATCAGACTGTTATTATGTACCTAGTTTGACTAGAAATATTTTATATGTATCTTGTTTGACCCAATGTGGGTATACTTTTCTATTCAGAAACACCGGGTGTTTTGTTTATAAAAATGATTTTGAGATATGCAGTGCTGATGTTAATAATGGTCTTTATAGTTTGAATATAAATCAATCTCAAATATATAACATGACAAACAAAAGGCTCAAAATGAGTAAAACAGATGAAACTTATATGTGGAATTGTCTTCTGGGACACATAAACAAGACTCGTATATCCACACTTTCGAAGAGTGGATACTTGGACGAATTTGATCCAAATTCATATGACGTCTGTGAATCTTGTTTATTAGGAAAATGCCTAAAACACCTTTTAGCGGTAAAAGTGCATGTGCCACCGAACTGTTAACCCTCGTTCATAATGACGTTTGTGGGCCCATGTCTAGCCAGGCTAGAGGTGGATATGAATACTTCGTAACCTTTACGGATGATGCATCACGTTATGGTTATGTGTATCTTATGAGACACAAGTCGGAAGTTTTTGAGAAATTCAAAGAGTTTCGACACGAAGTAGAAAAACAGACCGGTAAAAGTATTAAAACATTCCGGTCGGACCGTGGTGGAGAATACTTGAGCAATGAGTTTCTTGATTACCTGAAAGAGTATGGTATTCTTTCACATTGGACTCCTCCCGGAACAACTCAATTAAACGGTGTGTCCGAACGGAGAAACCGAACTTTGTTGGACATGGTAAGGTCTATGATGAGTCGCACTGAGCTACCAATTTCCTTCTGGGGATATGCATTGAACAATGCAATACTTATTTTGAATAAGGTTCTGTGAAAGTCTGTTGGATAGACTTCATATGAAATATGGACAGGAAAGAAACTAGGTTTCTCAATCCTAAAGATTTGGGGATGCTTGGCATACGTTAAACGTTTAGATGGTACCAAACTAGAACCCAAATCGGATAAGTGTCTATTTGTAGGTTATCCTAGGGAAACCAAATGATATTACTTCTACAACCCACAAAAGAACAAGGTATTTATTGTTGTATATGCGGTATTCCTCGAAAAGGAATTCCTAAATACAGTGGTAAGTGGGAGGAAAGTAGAACTTGATGAAAATCAGAGTGATACTGTTCCTGGACCGATTCCTTAACAGAACATGAACAGATCATCAGGAATGAGACTGTACCACAATCTTCTGATACACAAGAACCGCGTAGATCAGAGAGAGCCAACAAACAACCTGAGAGGTATGGTTTCTGATCTCACCTCATGTGGATATTAATCTTATTGAGGATAATGAGTCGGCTACGTATGAGGAAGCGATACAAGGTATCGACTCCGCTTTATGGCAAGATGCCATGAAGTCCGAAATGGATTCCATGTATACCAACCACGTCTGGGCACTGGTTGATGCACCAGAAGGCGTAAAGCCGATTGGTTGTAAATGGGTCTTCAAGAAAAAGACAGACATGGATGGCAACATACAAACGTACAAAGCTAGGCTTGTAGTGAAAGGGTATCGTCAACGACATGGTGTCGATTACGATGAAACTTTTTCACCTGTTGCCATGATTAAATCCATTCGGATAATGCTTGTTATGGCAGATGGACGTCAAAACCGATTTCCTTAACGGAAACCTTTTGGAGGATGTTTATATGCAACAGCCTGACAGTTTTGTCGTACCAAAATATGCAAACAAGGTTTGCAAGTTAAATCGATCCATTTATGGATTGAAGCAAGCATCGCGTTCTTGGAACCAACGTTTTGATGATATCATAAAAGAATATGATTTCATTCAAAATGAAGATGATTCTTTTGTATATAAGAAGGTTAGTGGGAGCGCACTACATTCATTGTCCTTTACGTTGATGATGTATTGCTTATTGGCAATGACATTCCCATGCTACAATCGGTGAAAGTTTGGCTTTCATTAAAATTCTCCATGAAAGATCTGGGAGAAGCAGCCTTTATTCTGGGAATAAGGATCTACCGGGATAGATCTAGAAAGCTGCTTGGACTCTCCCAAAGCTCGTACATTGACAAAGTGTTAAAGAGATTCAACATGGATCAGTCTAAGAGGGGACTGCTGCCAGTGTCACATGATGTCTCTATATCTAATGACATGTGTCCTAAAACTAAATATGAGAGAGATAACATGAGTCGGATCCCGTTCGCTTCTGCAGTTGGATCGATCATGTATGTCATGATATGTACGCGACCTGATGTCTCATATGCTTTGAGCATGTGCAGTCGCTAGCAGGCCGATCCAAGTGATGGTCACTGGGTTGCGGTTAAGAACATCTTTAAGTATCTTAGATGAACTAAGGATGCTTTCTTAGCCTATGGAGATGGAGAACTTGAGGTGACTGGATTCACCGACGTAAGTTTCCAAACTGATAAAGACGACTCTAAATCGCAATATGGGTACATATTTTGTTTGAACAACGGAGCAGTGAGCTGGAAATCTTCCAAGCAAGAGACTGTTGCCGATTCAACAACAGAAGCAGAATATATCGTTGCAGCTGAAGCAGCAAAAGAGGCAGTTTGGATCCGTAAATTCCTAATTGGATTATGAGTAGTTCCGTTAGCAGCTGAGTCCGTTCCTTTGTATTGTGATAATAACGGGGCTATAGCGCAGGCTAAGGATCCGCAGTCTCATCAACGATCCAAGCATGTACTTCGACGTTTCCATCTGATTCGTGAGATCATTCATCGTGGCGATGTGAAGATCGAAAAGATCGCTTCAAATGACAACATTGCAGATCCGCTGACGAAAGCTATTTCTCAGCAGAAGTTTGAGCGACATGTACATAGTTCGGGTGTTAGATACTTGAGTGATTGGCTATCAGCCAAGTGGGAGATTGTTGGACAATTATGACCCATAGCATCACTATTTGTAAAAGACATTGTGGTTTTTGTACAAATTAACTATGTGACAAAGGAATTGTTATTTTATCAATTTGTAATTAGATTACTTGAATATATATAAATGATAAAAGTCCTTATGATTAGTTCCGGATTAATAAGATATGAGACATTATCAATCCACGAATGATTTAATCATTAAATATCCCTAGTCGTAGTATTATCGAGATGGGACATCGATAATGCGGAATAGACTAGTATTGCACTTGTGCGCATTATGAAGCTTAACGGCATAGTTCTCATATATTTAAATATTGGATACTTATGCAAGTGTGAATCCATTGGTAGTATGACTATGTGTCTATGGGAATCCGAATCAGGGTAGGTGTATTTGGTCTTAACCTGAGACTTGCATTGCTAATACTTGCGACAATCAGTACACTTTGGTTTTTGTCATCCGGGGCTTTAACAGGTTCTGTGTACGCCTCTTCTGGGTTTACTGAGAATTGTAGTGTATTGGGTGTGATGTCAAGATGGAAGTATCACTTCAGTCATATGGAGATGATGATCACGCAGGGATACAGAACTGATACTCTTATATGTTGCAGCTATCGGGATAATATGACAAGGTCATGATTATCTGATTACAGAGACTAGTTGCTAGTGATCCGATATATGCTTTGTACGAGGCAGACACAGTTCCAGCCCAGGTCTAGCATGTGACATTCGATACTGGATCGTAATGTGCAATACTTAGTATACTACGCTTGATAAAGATTATGTATTCCTTAAAATAATATTTCTGAAAAATTGGGTAGGCACAGTGTTTTGCTAGAAGCCAACAATGTCTTGTAAATCGGTAAGAACCTGGTACTAGGTACGCACATGTTCGGATAGTCCGACGACCGGATTTACCAGCCAACATATCCAGGGATCTCATGGGTCACTTCCCAAAGATTCACCGATGACATTTGACTCGAACAGAATTAATCTGGGATTAATTATGAGAGAGAAAATTAATCTATGATTAATTGCGGCAAGAATTTATCTGGGATAAAATTCGGATAGAATAGAGAGAACGATTAATTTGGAATTAATCGATTAAATAATATATTGGATATATTAATTGAAATTAGATTTTAAATCGGAATTAAAATTGGATTTTAATTTGGGCAAATAAATTAATTTAGAATTAATTCGCAAGCGACTTTCGTAATAATTTTGCGAGACATTATTATTTAATTAAATAATTTAATTACGTCGCGACGGAAAATTCGTTTAATCGGATTAAACGAACCCGAGCCCGTAGTGTGTTATGCAAGCCCACTTGAATTTTGAATTTAAAGTGGGGCCACCAACTTACATCATTTGTCACATTTAATCACCTTTTGGTGATAGAAGTTGTCGGTGGAAACTTGTAAAACACATTTGCCTTTTAAGACATTTACCAACTTTTGATTTGGTAATTGGTAATTGATTTTAAGAAATCAAATACACAAAACAAAAACTCTCTCTCTCCCTCTCTTGCAATTTGTCGTGACTCTCTCCCTCTCCCTTAGAGTTTTTGTTGCAAAAATTCTTATGAGCTAGCACTTCAAAGAGTGAATCAAGGTGATAGAGAAACCAATTCCTTGAGTTTGGAACACAAAGAAAAGCTTGGAGCTCTTCACCAACATACAAATTTTTGAAATCCATCATCCGAGCCAGTCAATGTAAGTTTAATTCCGCAATCTTATTTTGATTATTCACACACTAAATCTACTTAGAGATCATTGACATGTTCTATGAACACTTACAAGTGCGGCCTTAAATCATTTACAGTGTTTTATATTGGATGGCGATTCATTTATTCTCCGATTAGTCCCCCGTGGGCTAATCCATACTCTTTACGAGCTGCGGGCTCAAAAGTATCGTGGTCGCCGACGTCATAGGCATAGCGGTAAATCTCGTTTCGCTCCTACACAAATTTATTTTTATTGATAAAAATGCACAATAAATAAGGACGTATTAGTACGTTCTTAATTTAATTTTTTTAATAAGACAAATGAACTATAATTTGAGACTATCAAAAATAAAAACTCACCTTATCAAATAGGTACAGAAGGAATAAATAATAATAATTACTCAATACATTGTTATGAACAAAATAATTTACTTGATTATTTTAAGAACTAGTTGTCAACATGACTAGAACACATTAAGAACTAGTTGTGAAAAGATGACATGATTATTATTGAATGGATGGAATTTGTCTCATCATTTATTAACCTGATTTCAGTAAAAATGCAGCAATATATATGACTGCATAATTGACAAATTATCATAAACTAATATTCTAGGTCTAGATCCAGTGAAATTTAGCCATTTTCAGGAAAATGACTTATGGAACATAAATTCGTAAGTCATTAATAATTTTTTTTCCTTTTCTCCAAAGTTTCAATAACTCACATCTAACTATCATAAAATATATTTCGAAAATCATAACTCACATCTTATGGAAAAATTTAGCAATTTTTCAAGAAAATGACTTATGAAACATAAATCCGTAAGTCATTTTATGAAAAATAATTTTTTTTTTCTTCAAAGTTTCAATAACTCACATCTAATCATCAGAAATATCTTCCGAAAAAAATATTGGATGCGTCAAACGTCTGAAAATATTTTTCAAAAAATATTTGTAGGTGATAACCAAATATGAAATAAGACACTTTTATTTTTGAAAAATGATTTTCATGAACCGCGAGTTGATGGTGGTTCTTCCTGAACAGGATATGCTTAAGTTTAGAGGATGGTACCATGTTGAGAAGTTGGAGAATGGGTGGCCAGGTGAAGCAAAGGTTTATGAGATTAAAGGAGTGAATCATCATAGGTTGAAAGTGCTGTGAAATTGTTCAAGCAAACTGTTTCTTTCATTGACAATAGTACTTGTGGAAAATCATAGGTGTATTAAAATCGAGGACAAAATGGGAATAAAAAAAATAATTTATATATTTATATAAGTTAAATATTTTTAAATCTTCTCATCATATCATGTGACGACTCATTATTAAATTATAAAATTAAATTAACAAATCTATTAAATAAAAAAAAACTTATTATAATAAAAATACATATTATAATTTCATAAGAACTATATTGTAATAAGAAAACATATTATACTATCATATTAAAATAAGAAATATTGTTAAATTATAAAATTAAATCAATAAATCTATTGAATAAAAAAAAATATTATAAATAAAAAAAAATATTATAATAAAAACATAATCTTCCTATTAAAATAAGAAATGAAAACATAATTTCCTATTAAAATAATAAATATATTAATTTAATACGTGACATCTAATCTTTATAATTAATTTTTTATTATTAAAAATTAAAATAAGAATTTTATTACAATATAAAAATATAATCTCTTATTAAAGTAACGAACCTATTAATTTAATATGTGTCACTTAATTTATACAGTTAATTTTTTATTATTAAATTATAAAATTAAAATATCTCTAAAATTAGTTTTAAAAATTAAATTATTAATTAAAAATAATAAATTATTAAAATGAGAAACACATATATAAAATTAAATATTTTTAAACTTTATCCTCGACATATAATCTCCGCAATTAATTTTTTATTATTAAAATATTAAATATTTTTTAAATTTTTTAAGTGTCACCTAATCTCTACAATGAATGAAAGCATTTTTTTTTTTTTCCAATTCAGACTTGTTCAGAATTATTCCAAAGAATGATAGAGTGAGAACTTTAGATCTATATGACGATTACACCATTCTAAATTTCTCTGTTCAGTCTATAGAAAACTATGTAACTGAAAAATAATTATAATATTAGTGTCATTTGATTAGTATAAGACCTAATGAACTTGCATCTTGATTATGTAACTGATAAATAATTATAATACTAGTTATTTGAAATGCACCAGCAAAGACAGCAATTTCTTGTTTCCTGGGATAAGACTAAAATTGCAGGTATTGAAAACCGCATTAATCTTATTTTGCTTGCTGTAGTTACTTCATACATGAACAGTATCAGTATGCCATTGCCATTGCAAATATATAATATAACTAGCCATTTGATCAAAGCTACATACACAATATAACTTTACCCTAAATGAGTCTCAAGATTACAGTCTTTAATAGAAGATCGACAGATTTCAACCTTCTTCAACATCCGAAGTCGTAAGGCACCAGTCCTTGCAGCTCTGGTCCATTTAGTCTATTGTTAACAAAACTGAAATGAAACGAGGAAACAAACAACTCGGTCAATTATCTCCAGAGTTTAGTTGATTTAACTCTTGTATTGAAAGTACGATATCACGGGTTCAAGTCTTAGGGGATATTTTTAATTTGGGGTTTGGATTGGGTGGGGTGGGAGTGCAATATATAAGGAAGAGACCTACTCATTCAGTCAATTTATCAACAATAGCAAATCAATATGCATCTAGCATTAGGATAGATTACATGTGTGGGTAGGTTGTAAAATGTTAAATGCTTCTTATAATTGCCTGATCCAAATATGAAGATTTAATAGACAAAAATAATATAAAATGCTCAATAAGTAGTAGGAAAGACTGAAAGAATAGCAATATATGAGCCAATGTACATGATAAGTCAAAACAGAGAGAGTTTTCATTACTCAGTAGTCAGTATGTGCTAAATATGTTCCAAATAATTTTGACACAGAGTAAATGGTCGAGACATATCCACTTGGAGCGATTATAGTCGATATCTCAGTAAACTAAAATGTTTTTTGAGTTAATCACGCAATCATTCATTTCAAGGGTCACAGCTTAGACGCAAAGAACATGTAACTTGGGAGCAATACCAAGTGTTTCCAACAATTAAGCATAAACTTACGGCATGGTAAATATAACCGGCACAGTCAATTATGATTTATGATTTAAATGGTAGTATAGTACCTTTCCATTGGAAAGCTTCTAAAAGGGCCATCAACGGGGATTGTTCCACAGAGATTATTGTTCGAAACATCACTGCAACAATTTAAAAAGAAAAAAAAAAGAATCAAAACATAACTAGTGAAAAATCATCATTACCTAATCTCATGAACTGAATTAAGTCTCATGAGTTCAAATATTTGTCTCAACTTACAAGACTTTGAGGTTTGATAGGGTGGTGAGTTCCCTCGCAATTGATCCTGTTAGTTTGTTGTTGTTCAGCCGCCTATATATCAATTCAACGATATCAAAATTAGAGTTTAATGTGATTTGAAGTTGTGAACATGAACTTTGATGTTGATCAATGTAAAAGATGCTTACAAGAATCTAAGTGACTTCAATTTGGCAAAGGACTTTGGTATTTCTCCTTCGAATCTGTTGTCATACAAATCCATGCTAATAAGGCTTTTCAAACTTCCCAACTCTTTCGGAATTTTCCCTCCGATATCATTCCGGTAAAGCTCCCTGCAGGCCAATTTTGAATTTAATTCAAAATCACTTAACATATATAGGGAAAAAATAGTCTACCAACTTGTTCAAAGAGCAGGGAAATGGTTCATTTTGTTCAGTTCCTAAAAATTGAACCTAACCATGAGTTTCTAAAAATTTGAGAATTCAAAATATTTTTTTCTTAAGTTTTCTCAGCCAACGAACACAAGACATTATTAACATGTCACAAATATATTCTGGGATAAAAAGTAAAATAGAAACAGCAATACAACTTACAAGTACTGCAGATGCTGGAGCTGGCCAAGCTCAGGTCCCAAAGTTCCAGAAATATTAGAGTTACCCAAGTCCCTGAAATTCAAAAAGAACAAATTAATTGTGACACTAAAACAAAAAATTCAGTGGTATGAAGAAACAAGTAGGAATGGCAATCGGGATTTCATGTTCCGTAACGGTCTCGCCTTGTGAGATAAAAATTATCCCAAATTCTGATCGAGCATAAAATTCATTTAGAATTATGTATTGAAATTCGGGATTTTCTGAGTACTCTATCAACAACAATTACTAAATGAATTAAAACACATACAAATTACAGAACCCAAAAAAAAGAGCCAAAAAGAGAAGGGAATCTTATTAGTCTTACAAGCGAATCACATGATTGTTGGAATCACAGCTGACATGAAACCAAGTGCAGGGATTCACCAGTGTTGGGTCCCAGCTCTGCAACACATTTGTTGGGTCCTTAAACCTGCTTCTCAAAGCATGCAAAGCATTTCCTGTAAACCAACAAAAACAATAATAAATTTATTCAGAAAATAAACTAAAACAACAGCAAAATTGAAACCACCATCTTTTAGTTGCCCAGAAAACCAAAAAACAGAGAAAAAGGCCAATAAAAAAGGGTAATAACATCTATGTCCCTGATATTTAATGTTTTCTTAAATAAGTATATAATTTGTCCATTTGTAACAAAAAGAAACTCAGCCGCCCCTGCTCTTTAACTGCCAAGGTATTTCAGACAATCAATAGGGATCAGTGACCCATTTGAGACGAATGGACCAACGATGACCTTGTTTTTGAAATCATAGAATATCAGGGAGCAGCATGTTATTAACCCGAAAAGAAATCAAATTTCTATAGCTCAACCAAAGCTTAAAAAACTGAACCATAAAGATGAAAGAGCAAAAGGGTAGTGGGTACCTTCAGAGTTTGTTGAGAGGGAAGGTGAAATGAAGAGAGAGAAAGAGAGCAGAGAAGATAAAAGGAGAGATATTGGAGCCATTAGAAAGACAAGAGAAGAGAGGGAGGGAGGAAATAGGATGTGCGAATAATCAAGAAACAACCAAGGGGTAAATATCAAAGATGTGATTGGAAAAAAAACAAAAACAAAAACAAAAACAAGAGAGAGAGATTTAGAAGGTCAAGTCAATGTTTTGTGTTCAGCAAAAGAAGGTGCAGTGAAAGTCATGCATTGGTCGTGAGAGTTTATTTTGTTGCCGCGTGGTTTGTGGGCCCCTACTTGTAGTTCGGAGAAATTTGGTTACGGTCTTGTCACCAGCCACCTCTGTTGACTTCCGAACTTGAAATATTTGTTATTTAATTAAATCCTAGATTAATCGGAGTTCTTAGAGTGATTTTACACGGCAACTCTGATGGATTTAATTTTGAATTTATTAGAATGTCACAAAAAAAAAAAAATCACTCTAAAAATATCCTTTTAAATTTTAATTTATTTCTTAGTTTGTAATATCTTTTTATAACGTTTTAATTATGATTTTATATTAAAAAATAGAATGATTTCATTAAAATTAATTAAAAAATAAAAATATGCTTTCATTTAAATTAATTATTACTAGGATAATAAAACTGTTAGATTATTTAGTATTTTTTAATGATCAATAAATAATTTTTAGCGATTTTATGTTTATGCGATATTTATTATTTTTAATAACAAGATTATTACCGGTTCTATAGAAAAAAATTGAACATTGTACTTATGCCAAACCTCATGGGTCTCATGGTTGCTTCCTCTTAGATTTAAGTTCGATCATGTCTTTTAATGTAAAAAGTCAACAACTTACATTGATCTGTGCTGTGAAACTTATGAGAGCACAAAACACATGTCCGAAGATTAGTCGAGATATGTATAAGTTGGCACGAATATCTGATAAAAAAAAATGTACTTGTGCCAATCCTCATATGCTAGACCAAGTCTAATTGTTGAACAAAGTTAGTGGAAAAAATTCTTTAAAATATAAAATGATATTATATCATTGCATCTTACTTTTGTAACTTGAAGTACATTTTACCCTAATCTTTAAATCAATTTATAATCATATTAACACGCTTTATCTCCTGGACCCGGTCCGGACGGTTCCTGTTTGATTCCATTTTTTAAATTAATTTAAAAATTGAATTTAAAAAAATTGGGATTTGAAATTTATTAATTTGATTTTATATTATATTATATTAAATTAAAAATTTAAATTTAAAATAAAATAAAAGAGTTTAAACTTAAATTTTTAAGAACTTAAGTTTTCTACGTATCCTATTGGGGGTGAGAGAAATCAAAATTCACGTAGTTCCATTATATTTTTTTAGATAGTTCCCCATTAATGGTCATTATAATTATTTACTCATCATCATTATATGTGTCTATTATTGATCATTCAGCTCCCGTTGTGCTTGCATTTGCAGATGCATTGTCGAACAAATCTTCAAAGTAATCGGGGCATCTTCTTGTTATATCAGATTCGCTCGAGTCTAATCATTTATACATATTGTTACTTCTAAAGTGCTTGAATGTAATGAAGACCATCTCACTTCCATAATATTGTCTCATAAGCTGAAGGCTTGTTCAACCGCAACGGTTGAAACATGTGCTGTCAGCATCTCTTTAATAATAATTGATAAAACAAGATAGATATTTTGATGTCGGTTCCACAGTCAAGTACTTTGAAAATTTTTACTTATTAAACTTTCAGGATGAAACTCAAAATTTATTGATAAATAATTATATAATTCCGAGTTGGTAGTCGTGGTTTCCCTATGTTTTTTATTTCGTTGTAGTAACCAACGATCACCTATACTAAGTCTTGAATGTATTACAGGTTCGCTACTAGATTGTCCTTATGATTGTCAATTATATTTACTGATATAATCATTAAATAAATATAGTAAATCATTTTTTATTTCGTATATTATTTTTCTAATATTAATTTCATCATCTATTCCTAAAAATTTATAGTAAGTTTGTAAGCCACTATTCAAACCTTCTAATTTAAATTTAGGATAAAAAATTGTGCCAATAAGATAAAGTAATGAAATGTCTTTAAAATAAGTTAATTATTTTCTCTTCATAACAGTAATATCTTCAAATAAAATAATATCATTAATATTTAAACTTTCAGCATGTTTATATAGAGTGCCGACAATATTCAAACATTCAACAATAAATAAATTTATTGTAGGATAATAAACTCCACTAAAAATACTTGTTACATCATTAAAAACTTTTTAAATTTCTAAAATATTTTCACAAATATCTCATTGACTAGGCAAAAGTGTTATATGTTGAACATGTTGGAAAAAAAAATTACATAATACATCTTTATATTGAAAAGTTTGAATTATAAGAAAATAAGTTGAATTCCAACGAGTTGGAATATCTCGTGAAAATTTTACTGATTTAACACCATTTAATTTACAAAACTTGGCTTATTCTCTCATGACATTAGAATATGACCAAATACAATTAAGTGCAATCTTAATAGGATTAATGTGTTATTCTAAATAAGTCAGACAATCTTGAACACATAAATTAAGGACATGACATGTGCAATGAACATGAAAAATTTACCCCTAAATTTAGTTGGCATATTTATTTTAAATCTCTAATTAATGTAGTATTTGCAGATGCATTGTCAAAATCAATTATTAAAATTTTACCTAATAAACCATATTCATCAAAAATTACTTTAATCATTATATAAATATTTTTGCATGTTTCATGATGCATCAATCCAATGACAATTCACACCCATGTATGAGTGTGTAATAGTGATGAATGCTTATTTTTGATCAATTTATGTTTCTTCCTAAGAAAATGATATAATTCATGTAATTTATTAGATGTGTCAAGTAATTCATCATATTCAAAGGAATCATGTACTTTTTCCTCATCGTTTTCCTCAATAGATCATCAATAGCCATGAAAGAGAGATCTATTGTTCCCCTATCGCTCTCCTCCTCGGATGAGCTAGTGTCACTATCGCTCCAAGTTGCATTCATCACTTTCTTCTTGAATTTTCCTTTGAATCTTCTTATTGGACAATCGAAAATCACATGACCCGACTTTTCACACTCATAACATATGACTTTATATTTGTTGTGCTTATGTGGCAAATTCTCATCCAACCGAAATTTTCCTTTATACTTTTTGGCTTTGAGGAACTTCTTGGTCAAATATGCCAACTCATCATCACTATATTCTTTTTCATCACTTGAGCTAGCATCATCAATTTTTCTCACAAATGACTTAAGGATTATTTTATTTTTATTATTTTCTTATTCTTCCCTTAGGTCCATCTTGAGCTCCATCTCATATTCTAACAATTTCCCCACCAAATTATCCAATTTCAATTTCAAAATATTTGATGGAGGAGGTGCAAACCTATACTCTTTAGAGAGTGACCTAAGAATTTTTTTCACTTGATCACTTGAGTCAATATTTTTCCCCAAAGCGCTAAGTTGATTCACGATCATTGTAAACTTAGAAATCATTTGCTCAATGTCTTTATAAATTTCCATTTTAAAGCTATCCAACTCGCATATGAATTGGTTGATCTTCGACTCTTTGACTTGGCTTGTGCCCTCATTGACCATTTCCAAAGACTTCCACAACTCATATGCATTTCCAAATTCTGGAAGATTGTTAATTTGACTCTGATCAATTTACACAAAGAAGATTATTAAATGCCTTAGCATTTCGAGAGGCTTCCATGAAATCCTCACCGATCCATTCAAAATGTGGCTTCAGAAATTCCACACCATTGTTATCCTTATTCATTGGCATTCTTGTACCATTTGTGATCACTTTGAAGGATTGCAAATCAACGGCTAGAAGGTAATTCAATATCCCCATCTTCCAATAGCTATAATCGAATTCGGTTTAGAAGAGAGGTCCAGTAGTTGAAAATCACTTGGCAAGATTCGTTGAGTAGCTTGTAGAGGCCATAATCTATTCTCGGTCGGTTAGGTTTTTGTTGAGAAAATCTCGCTCTGATACCAATTGAAATTACCTACAAGCTCACAACAAACAATCTCTATACCCAAGAGGGATGAATTGGTTGATGGCCTAAATTTGCAGAATTAAAATTCTTATTGATTTTACACTACTAAGCTAGTAACTTTAACAATTAAGCTTATCAATCAATTTCTCAATCATAATATATTACTAATATGCAAGTCACTAAATAATATATAAGTATTGTACTGATATAAATGAGTTTAGAGATAGAGAAAATTGACACCGTATTTATAGTGGTTCAGTCAACTTTTTGCATACGTCCACTTCATCAAGCCACGCTTGACAATTTCCACTAAGTTGAATCAACAACTTACACTGAGTTTTTCGTGGCTCACTCACAATCAAGAGTTTTATCCTTTAGGTTCACTCCAAATATTTATACAAAAGTTTTCTAATGGCTCACTCTTAAACCCTTACAATAATTTTTGTTCATAGGCTTACTCACAATATTTACACAAATTTCTCTTTTGAGAATACCCACTCAACAAAGGACTTCCCAACTAAAAGTGTTTAAAAGATGGAGGTTAAAATACCACTTGGATACTCACAAAGATAATGAAGATTTAGTGTGAGTTGCTAACCCAAGAAATCAATATGAAGATGTAGTGTGTGAGCTTGATTATGAGAGTGTATTATAAAGAATATTTTGTTTACTCTCTATTTTTGCCTTAGAATAAATTGTATGAAGGTTCAAGAACTTTGCAAAAATGAAATAGGGACTCAATATATAGAGAAAATGAAAGCAGTCTCTAATGTTTTTGTTGAGGCCGATATGTCGGTATGTCATTACAACGACTATAAAATATTACCGTTTGACACAGGTAAGCGCAAACAAGACCAGATTACTGACCAATATGGAGATCGATATGGATCATGTCGGTTTTTGAGAGCATGTAAAATATGAAGGTTGATCGATATGAATGCTGGTATGCTCTATACATGTTCCAGTAACTATGCAAACTCCACAATGACCCGTATGGAGTAGCCCGGTTTCAGAGGCGATGTAAAACTGCTCATAAAAGAACAGGGTCATCGGTATGCTGGTGTGGGGGACTGGTATGCCGGTCTCAGTGTCAAAATGAAGGATTTGAAGATTTAAAAATATTTTACACATGAGCCTAATGCATCCAAGTTAATATGCATATGTCCTATGACCTTATGGACTTAAATTAACAACTCACTTACAAAGAGAACCCTAAGTTAAGACCACATAAGATATTCTTCAATAGGCGCTAGTCTTCACATCCATTTACTCTTCATCACTAATTGCTTCAACATCTTTTTGTAGTGTCCACTAATGCACGTCGAAGTGTTCTAGTGTTGCATCATCAAAATCCATCTTGTGAATATGTTGCTAACAGATGCAACAAATGTGACTTCATACACAGTAAGTTCTAGGAAAGATTTAATATGTATGAAGTTTTATCCTAACATTGCTTTTAATACAGCATACAATCAAAATATTCTAACAATGTGCTTGGTTTATAATTTCTCTTGAGAATAAATAATAGAGAATGAGTAAGAGAATAATCTTTTTTGGGTTAGTTTTTTGTAGGGGTGAATAATCATAATCATTCTCCTCTCATTCACCCCTTATTTTCCATAATATAGATTCCTTTAAAACATGAGAATGGTCAAACTCGCTTATGGTGATTCATATCCATGTGTAAAGTCTAATTTACTTTTAATGAAAATTAAAGACAACCGTTAAATAAAGTGAATATAGACAATTGAATCATTTTCACCTTCTTCTCTTTATGATTATTAGAAAAAATAAACTTGCAAGGCCCGACTCGAAAGTAATATAAACTGATTGCCTTTTGTTATTTAAATTGTTCAAATTTTTATATAATTTTTCAATATAGATTGATTTTCAAAACTCAAATATATTTTAATGTATTTAACAAGGGTTGTTAATGGAGTTCCAAGCAATATTTATACAAAACTCAAACTCATAATCCATGATTAAATCAAATAAGATTGTTGACGGCGGATTTTGGTCTCGGGGTAATATGGAATATCACCTCCGAGGTAATCCTCCTTCAACGGTGAATTTGTTTGGTTATGGGGGACCAAAAGCAAATTTAGCGGGAGACGGGAAAACACACCAATCGACAAAGAGATTTAACGTGGTTCGGTGGATTTTGGGATCCGACCTACGTCCACGGACAAGAACAAGGTGGTACTTTTTATTACTCAAATACACTCCTCGGGTCTCTTCTTTTTCTTTTACAAATCAGAGCTTGATGATTCTGATCACTAACTTTGGTGATGCCTTCAACTTGTTTCTACTTCTCCTTCTACACTCACTCTACCCTCCTATTTATAATGGTGAAGAAATCAGATTCCTATTTGTACAAGAATTCCCAATTTGGAGATGGTCTCCTTTTCCTATCAGGATTCCTAGTCAAAACTATTCCCTTTTCCCATAAGGATTCCTAATCAAAACTACATTTACTTCCTTTATCCTATTAGGATATTAACTTATTACTTTACCCCATTAAAGTAGGACACTTATCCCTTTTCCGCAAGAATATGATGCTTTATCTTCCTGAGCACGCCTCGTCATGTGCTCGGTCTTCATGAGGTCGGTCATGATAGCCATTTGAACTGAGAATGCTGCTGTCGATCTGATAATGCTCGGTCATCCGATCTCAAGTGCTCGGCCATTTAGTATAAAGTGCTCGGCCTCTTACCGTCAAGTTGTCGGGTCGGCTTTAACGGTCTCGATCAATGGAGTTACCCCTTTTACCCCTGTCGTGTTGTTTAAATAACATAGTGCCCGAAAAACACCATCAACATCTGTCCCCTAGTTCTCTCGTAACAACGAGTTTGTGAGTTGATGCCGTGAACTATAAAAAAAAGATGGTGTGCTGATCGCCTTGCTGGTGGTCGCTCCAGAAATCACCGAGAAATTGTCTTTGCCATCAACTAAGTCTTCTGTTTCTATCTTCATATCCTCGGTTTATTGGAGATGCTGACTCTATTCAGAATGATTCTCCACCTCAAAGCAAATTGCTTACTTGGGTCGTTCCATCAGGAGATGAAGTTCCTCTTGTTGTCCAAACTAAAAATGACTCCTCCTCTGTAATATCTGTACCAGAGATTTGGGGGTCCTGACCCCTGACTGATCCAATTTCGATTGTGAGGAGAAAATTTTGCCTCTGAGCTAACGATGATGTGCTCGGTGGCATGTGATCCTGTCTCGAGCTGTGAGAGATATCGATCTCGACGGTACAAGAGCAGACCCGAGCCGGAAAGAGACATCGGTCTCGGCGGTACAAGAGCAGACCCGAGCCGGAAAGAGACATCGGTCTCGGCGGTACAAGAGCAGACCCGAGCCGGAAAGAGGCATCGGTCTCGGCGGTACAAGAGCAGACCCGAGCCGGAAAACAAATATCAAAATCATTGTGTGAGCCATAACAAACAAGCATAATCAAATGTCAACCTAAGTCAGAAGAGGTTTACTCACCTTTTTGGGATCTGTTGCCTTTCTTGCAACTCTACACTGGTCACTACAAGCAAGGCTCTTCTTAATATATCATCTCTGCATCTCAGCATTCCACGCATCCGACCGGATGACTTCCGCTATCAACTTGGTCGACCTAAAAAACCGAATGGTCTATGTACACACCGAGATAGCCTTCTTTTACCAAGTCTTCCACCTGCTCCCGCAGGTCTCTGCGCCCATCCGTTGCATGTCCTCTGGAGTTGTGGTGTATGCAATAAGCCTTTTGGTTCCTCTTGTCCGGGGAAAATCTTCTTTGGTCGGGTTCTACTAAGAGGCCTTTCCCTTGGATCTCCACGACAATTTATCCCAGTGGTTTATTTAGAGGAATGTATGCATTTTCCCCGACCACATGGTTTGCTTGGGTCGGCGCCCTTCTCTATTGGTTG